>VXBX01006144.1:53047-114464 GCA_013400415.1 Scytalopus superciliaris
AAAACACTTCAATGGAAACATCTTTTTTGTCTTCACGCTTAATGAGCATGAATTATATTTTCTGTTTTTTTCTAATGAAGTAATAACATTACCACATTAATTTTCTTTGCTGTCTTTGCACTAAGATAATCAATGATGCTAGCTAGAAAAGCAGTTTGCCAGTGTGTTCTCAAGTTACTGTAAAACTAGGATTTTAGTCAGAAGTATTCCTATATTCCTTTGGAACATCAAACCGAAGACTTAAAATACAGCTTTTAAGTAAGCAATTTCTTAGAGAAGATAAAAACCAGCTCATTAAAAAAAAAAAAAAAAAGGGTATGGCAAAGGAGACAAACTTTTCTAATGCGGACAGCATAAAATGTGCTGAAGGAAATCTAAATTTTCTTAGGAAATTTTACTTCCTTAAAAACAACAAACACTGATACTAAGATGCTCTGAATTCCAATTTGACCTTTGACATGACAGTCAAAAATAGCATACAGCTTTATTATTACTACCTGTTCTCAAGTGTTAGTACAGTAATTGCATTTCTGTCTCTTTGTTCATATTCAGTATTGGCCAATATTGGTTAGAATCAACATATAATATCAAGGACTGTAAACACAGACTATCTACTCAGCAGAAGGAATAAATCACCCTGAAGTATTTTCCTCAATCATGACAGAAAAATCCAATGCCTTCTTAAGGATAATAAATGTAGACAAGAAACATGCTACTCTTACACTTTCATGAGACATAAAGCTCTTCAGTTCAGTGTCTGTGGAAATTTCTTCTGAACATATTAAAATGATCTTAGGGCTCTGCAGAAACTCTGCTCATAAAACAAAAAAGCTAGGATAGTTAAAATTAATACACCATAAATAAATCATGCATTTCAGTATATATTAAGTGACAGGTCTCTGAAACTCCACCACCACACACACGTTCACAAAGCAGCAAGAACACACGCAATTCATTAAACCCACTCAAGTGTGCTGGTTCTTCCTGGCATTATTCATAATTGAAATATTCCAATTCAAGCTAACGGAAAAAGGTCCTCTAATTTAAAATTAAAACAAGAAAATTAGTTCTATGTTTCTAGATCACAGTCCCATAGTGCCTTCAACTAGCCACATTAAGTCTCAGGGGGATTAAGGGATTTTTTTGTGTTTTTTTTTTAAAGAGAGAGTGTAGCCCACTCAAACAGAAACCTTTGCAGACACAGATCTCTTAAATATTTTTTCCAGTATGCCATACAAAGCCAGACAGGAAAATAATAAAAAGTGTCAACCTGTATTTTAATTATATATCTTGAAAATGTTATTCCTTAAATAGGAATGCTCTTAAATAAGCATAAGGAACAGATGGGCTACAAAAAGCAGAGTAAGAGCAGTATATCCTGCAGGATATAGTACTGAAGTGACAGATGACAGGATGTGGGTGACAGTCTCGCCCTACTTTTCCCCTGCTTTAACCACAAAATCCCCCTGCCAAGCACCTTGTGGTTGGGAGACCTCATGTGGCCTACCTCTATGAAAGGAGGCAAAGCACCCTGAATGAAGTGGATTGTTTTGCTACAATGAAAATTAATAGCTGAGATTTAGATTCTGCATCTCAGAGTCAATATTCACAAGCCAGAGGGGTGCACATCACAAATTCTGACCCCAGTCCATCATTACGCAACATTGGATTTTATTTTGTTCACAGAGATAAGTACAGAGAAAGTGTCTTTTCCCATTCTTGGTCTGTTTTAGTGGCTCACTGGGCTCCATGCTCTGTTCTCAGACACAGACCCATACTCTGAATGGGGAGGAGGGGGGGACGGAAATCACACCAAGATACAGAATACCTTATTTGAAATACAGGCACACCCCACAAGAATAGACTATATAATGCCCATAAATCTTATCTCACTGTATATGTTATATGACTGCCCAGGGCACCAGCACTCTGTCAGCAGAGCTGCCTGCACCTTTCCTAAAGCTTTGTTACACTTTCAGGCCATCCCCACAAACAGCACCCACTTTTCTCCACTCTGGGCTCTCCAAATTGTTTTTTTAAAGTTATTCTGAAATGCTGTTAGAACATTACCTGTGTGGAACTGGGAGAGCTCCTGAGAAAGAGACCATAAATTGTTGCTTTTTTCCTGCATTCTGCACTTGCAATTTGCTGTTGGTTACCTGCTGGAGACCAGATAATTGTACTCAGCAGGTTTTTCAGTCTGATCCCATGTGGTTCAAGAGCATTGGGCAAACAAGAAACTGAATTATCTCCTGCTTATATAAGATCACATGAAAACGATACCAGTGCAACACCAGATGCAGGAGGAGACCATGATTCTGGGCTGCAGCTGATGAATTCCTGAAATGAAGATCTGTGTTGTTTCTGTTACTTTTTGTCATGGTATAAAAAAAGGAAGCAAAACCCCAGCAAGTTTCCCATGAAGATCCCAATTTTCCTAAAAATCTAGTCTAGCTTTATTTATAATTTCTTCTCTGCAAATTAAAATGTTAATGATTTGTATAGTGAGGCAAAAGAGCTGTACAGACTTTTCTATTTGCATGATTTTACCTGAAAATTGGGTTGTAGTAACATTTGATCTCATCAGTCACAGAGCCAGGAAAAAAAAAAAAAGAAGTTGTTACCATGTTAAGCAATTCCAGCTTTTAAGATTTGGAAAATTACTTATTATTATTACCCCTTAATACAGCAATATCAGCACATCTTTTCCCAAATGTCTGCAAGCCTTTTTGATTTTTCATTCAGGAGAATAAATCGTTCTGAAAAACATAGCAGCTAATATAACTATCGTGTCAATGTTTAAATAGCTCTGACCACAAATAAAACTCTGCTGATGAGTCTACACACGTCCAAGGTCCACACCTGTGTAAATCAAGGAGATGTGTGAAAGTCGTTCTATTCATTTAACAGTCACACGATATAAGAAAGGACACAAAAACCTATACTCTTAAATTCGTGTCTGACTCTTCATAAAATCATCCTCATGAATTCAAATTGGAAGAAGCAGTTTGTCACTGGAAAGCCAAGTATCTGAGTGCCATGGCTACAACACACCAGCAAGGGGAGTAGTAACACTTCTGTCTTCAGCAATAGCCAACAATACATAAATGCAAAAAGGTATAGAATATTGATGCTGGACTGTATAGACAGTGGAAGGGACATTAATTCTACTGAAAGACTGAGAAATTAAAAAAAAAAACAAACCACAACTTCCCCCCAGAGTCTTGTAATGCTATTGGTTTTGAAAAGAAATTGGTAGCGCACACAAAGGATCTCAGATCAGACCAATATGCCACCCAACAAACAACCCCGGGCAGCAAGATAAAATCCACTCAATCTGAGACTGTTATTTCCATTTTCTGTTATATATGTATATGTATCTCCTGTGTTTTCTCCTTTTAAACAGCAATGACTACATATTTCTATGGATAGGAGAGACACTTTCTATCTTCCTAAGAAAATACAAGGATGACACTGCTGGGGCTGGTAGGTAGGAGGGCTGAAGCATTCTCAAACCTGAATTGCAACCACTGATAAGGAAAGTAGAAGGTGGAATTCTTTAAAGCAGTTTTTCACTTCTGGATTTCTTAGGAACAGATAACCAGCACTTTCATAGAGGCATACATTTTGTAACTGCTGGCAGCCTGAACTTTTAAATGCTTGTACCCGCAGCACTAACACAGACCTTCCTGTGGGGTTACAAAAGGCAGAGATGGACATCCCTGAGCTGCCACCACAGTGGGAGAAGGAGAGGGAGCACCGACACTGCCCCTTTGCTGCATCATGCCCACTCTCCCTTCTCAATTCCATACTACCATGAGCTATAGGTACCTCCAAAGAGTGGCACTGCCCAACACAACTACAGCCCAGGCACTGCAGAGCAGAGAACCTCAGGTTTCAAGCCGGGCAATGCTGTAAAAGAGAAGCAAAGCTGAGAAGGAAAACTTCTGCCTGCACCTGGTTCTTCACTGAAGCCAAGGTTCCCACATTCATAGCTTTTCTACAGCACTGTGAACTTTTTATAAAGAAACAAGAACCCCCCTCCCTCCAAAATGCTGCAAGTTTGTAACAACTGCAATACCAGTAGGTAACCAAGGCATTTAATCAACTTGTAAATGCCCAAGTGTGAAGGCAACTTAAGTACTAATCATGAAATTACTATGCATGACAAAATTCAGAATAGTGTTTTGCTGTAATTGTGCATAATTTAACTCAAAAAAAGCAAGAGGAGCTATATTTGGATACAGAAGAAAGAGGTCAATTTGATGAGGGGGAAGAAATGCTGTCATTTCTAGTAGTCTGAGAGAGAAATCCTTCACCTAGTGTAAGAATTTTAGGATGTTGCTTCTCCAGTGCAATGCAAGGGGGACAGCCATCATCAAGGGGGCATCTAATAGAATAACTGGTCTTCCAGAGGCACATTTTCAACTAAAGAAATCCACCTATCTTAAAGCACATTTATAAACTGCAGTTTCAGCCATTAGAGGCAGAGAGAGACTTGTATATTATAATCCCAGAGTATGGTTATTACAATAAAAGCAGCATAAAGTTTTTCCTCCTTCTGATAAGAAAGAATAAAAATATTAAATGATTAAGAAAAACCCTATGGGTGGTCTCAGCAATTTCCTACTGATTTCATAACATTTCTGAACAATGATCTCAGGAGATTTCCTAATTTTGAGTTTGTAAGTGGATGTTGATAGGGTTGAATGCAGACCTAGTTTGGGCAGTTTCTTGTTTTTCTCTAAGGGAACAGATGTAGGGCGCAGGGTGACATCTGTCCTTGATGCACTGCTACTGAGATAGGAGAGGCTACGTGACCTACCCAGAGCCTCCCAGCATGGGTTTCCAGTTACCCAGACACAGACAGTCTAAAGGTCTGCCTATCCCTGCCAGGTCAGCCTGTGTTTTCCTGAACTTTGTTAACAGGGCACCAGCCACAAATAGCCATAGGCCTCCTCCCACACCACTCAAATGCACACTCTGCCGTCCTTTGGTACCCCTTTGTTCATTAGCACCAACCCAAAACAGTTATATCTAATTCTTTTACCTGGCAGAAAGCCAGCAGAGAAACATGAGCTGGAGTCCAATCTCAGGACTTGCATGACAGAGAAGGAAACCGAAGCATGAGGTGCCCTTCACCCTGCATGGCCCAAGGGTCTAAACAGCCTAACTCATGTTCTCTGACACTATCCTGAGGATATCAATCCTTGGGCATAATTTTTGCACAAAAAGTACAAAGAATATGAGAAAATTGATATGAGAAAAGAAGTGCTTTTCTCAGGTAACCGAGCTCAAAAAGGGCGCAGAGGTCACAGAAGCTACGGTAAGAAACTATCTTGATGCTAATGCAAATAGTCCTGGTTTCATCCAAACAGACTGTAGCACTTGACCTTTAATGCATATCTTTCCAAGAAAATATCATATCAAATCACAATCAAAATTCCTTTGGATTTATTTTAAATAAGACAAGTAAATTGCATTAGCATAAACACATCTACATCTCAAGAGGCAAATTCCTTGATAGGTAGCTTTCAATGCACATAGACTGCAAAAATAGCATGGTGGCTTTAAAGACTAGCTTCCAAACTTCCCTACAATGCCCTTGGGTTGGTAACTCTTCTAAAGGGGTGTATTTTTCAACTGAAGGTGTACACCTTTGGAGTTTTGGGTGACTAAAAATGTAATTTATTGATTCTGGAAAAATAAGCATTTTTTGTCTATTTGGAAAAGGTAGTAACATGATTTTCAAGAAACGAGTATGTGTAAATGCAAAGTTCTCTATGCAGGCATGATACCACAGCCCTGCCTAAGATCTCACATGCAGTCTATAAAGACATCATTCATAATATAAAACAGATTACATAATATTCATGTGACCACAAAGGGTTTGCTTTTTCCCTGAAAGGATGCCAACTTTAGACATTGTGCTAGGTGATTTCATCTGCATATCAACAGCCCCATCATAGAAAAATCTACTTCCTTTTGCAAACAGCAATAGGGACACCTCTGGCTATGGGGCTTGCTAGGTCAGCCCAGTACAGACAAACCCAGATTATTCTTGTGTGAGAAACACCAGGCATGACTCTAATTCAAGTCTACTAATCTTTCTTTTGCCCATTTCTATCTTCCCAATTTTCAGTCTCGGTATCACAAACAGGCTCAGGGTAACCCAGTTTTCCCTGTGTTAATTGTCTTCTTCCTTATGTAATTAAGCATGAAAGGGTAACTTAATTTGCAAACAGAGAACATACACCCAAGCCAATAAAGAATGACAGGATGCTGGACAGAAATGCTCTGTGATGAAGCTATAGCATGAAAATGAGCACAGCCATGGCTGTCTTTCCATCAGCATCCTAAGAAAGATCACTCTTTCTGAGCCTCCTGAGTTTGCATATGCATGCTTCATCCTCCTCCTTCCTCTTTAAAGTAGTAGAAAATTTTATCTCTAGTTCCCTTGTCATCAACTAGACAAAAATACAGATTCAATGTCTTCATTTATTTTAAAAAATGCATTATTATCAAGAACATTGCTAATTATAAGTTACTTCGAGAGCTATGAAACACTTTACATATCCTGAGGAAATATTTGGGGTTTTTCAAAAACTTTTCTGCTCTAAATCAGGAAGAAGAGTCTAAGATTACAGTGATTTTATAAAAAAAAAAAAAAAAAAAAAGTAATTTTGACTCTTTTGACTAGCTGAAACTTTCAAATAGTTTCAAAACATTTTGTCCTTTTTCTTAGGTTGCAGACTGACAAATTCATAATAACTATGAACGGAGTCTTTCATTCAGAAGATGTCAAAACAATAGTATCACATAGTTCTCCAAAGAAATGAGCTTAAATAGAAAATTCATTTGCAATTTTCTTTCTCACAGACTGTTCCACAGTTGCATTGGATCAGCGTTTCCTTCTGAAAGAATGTTCTGTCAGAAAGATCCCTGACTTGCTCTAGGGCTCTGTGCTTACTTGTATTTTAGCAACACAAGAATGAAGGCCTGAAAATATGTTTTCCTTCAGTAAGTACTGTACCCTTCCTCCTTGGGGTCCAGCTGCTTGTGATGCCAAGCCAAGGGTCTGTATGGCACAGCTGTGCTATCTTGGCCCAGATTTCTCAGAAAACCAGTAAGTTGTGAGGCAGGGATGTGAGAAGGCAGGCTAGAGCTGTGCAAGATAAGAATTGCAAGACTGCAGGCAGAGGTGCAGTTATTGAGCTGAGGACAGATGCCACTACAAGATTCAAGAGGAAAAACATCACTATGAAAAGATATAAAGTACTTAGGGGACTGGAAGAAAAATACAGCAACTTACCTGCTTCTTTCTGTTCTCTAATTTCCAGAACTAACAAATATTCAAAAAGAAAAAGCATGAAATGGACAACTGAACTGACTGTAGTGAAAGTTCAACTATAATCTCAAGTATTAATTAATCTGTATAATTTTAAGTCAATTCCCATTGCTAAAGTAGATATTTACTATATGTGAATAAATAAAACAGTATTCAGTATTACTGTCAAATAATCTTTCTGTATAATACTTAATTGCTTTTATGTATCAATGGTTTAATCTTACCTGATTATTTCCATTTTACTGCACTGTTTATCCTACAGCCTCATTTCATAGCTCTGAATGAATTATGGCAAATCTGTACATCTAATGGCTTCCTGATAAAACACATTTTCCACTACTATTTTTAAGCATTTACCATACAGTGTGGCTAGGGGCACTGCATGACAGATGCTATGGAATCACTGAACATTCGAAGATTACTACATTAATTTTATATGAAGTGTTATACATATCCACATGGGCTTGTTAGTGATTGTATTACTGCCTAAGTGGTTAGGAGATGAGTTACCACAGGAACAAGTGATCAGTGGAGGCTGGGGATACTGGTACCAGAAAAGGCAAGTTCTATACCATACCCACAGTAGTCTACAACAAGGACATGCATTATTTAATATGCATTAATTAATTCTCCCACTGCAGAAGACAGGTGACTTGTTCTGGAATAAACATATGTGTAGCTTGCTTACAGATAATATGTTTTATCTTTTCTAAATGAACTCTTTTTTGCTTTAGGAAAGCCTATCAGTCACCACATAAACCTAATGCAATATAAGGAAAGATAGGGCAGGAAAGGCAAATGATCCAGGTCACAAGACATCTAGATTTAGCTGGGAGAGCACAGCTTGTGGGGCTGAATGAGAGATGCTGTTTCTGGCCAAGGCTCTGCAGCATATACTGCAAAGATGGAGATACTTCAAGGATGTCCAGGGAATAAGGCACCTTCCAGACCAAGTGAAAGGTGTACACCAGCGTGGTGGCCCAATGCTGGGCTCGGCTCTGCACTAACATAAAAAGTAGTCTATTTGCTCTCATAGCCTTAGTTCTAGAAATATGATTGTTCTTCTGTTGGGGCAAGACCAAAATGAACTCAGCCAGTTCCTTTTACTTAGCACTGAACTGGGAAAACATCTTCCAAAGCTTGCTCAGACAAACAGCCAGGCCACACTGACTGCTGGCCATTGTACAACTCCAGCTGATCTCAAACAGCATCTCATTCACAAGCCTCTCTAGACCACCACATAAAGAACTGGTCTGTGCATTAATGTATACTTCAGCTTCTTCATGACTACCTTTGCTGAACAGCATCATTAGAACTAGATTTGTAAGAGATGGTAGTAATTTTCTCCTTAATTCCAAAGGATGCAAGGGTAAGGCATACAACAGGACCACACTGGTTACTGTCTGCCATTGATATGACAGTGGATGATAATTGGTTTAATATCCATGAAAAATAAAGCAAAATGTTCATGCTAATTTATTCGATTAGACATCAAGTTGTTTGCATTACAAAGTCATGGAACAACTGCTTCTGATGTTGCCAATGTAAATTATCACAAAACAAATCATTTGTTTCACAACTTAAATTGTAGAAGTGTATGGTACTACCAGATATACTTCAAATACAAAACAGTTGTCACTGTCTGAAAGTCTTTCAAACTAATTATTTAGTTTCCTTGTAGCATTTCACTGATGCACAATCTACACACAATTCACATATTTTACTATTCAAATTGTATTTTCTCCTTTTTTTAAACTCAAGCTATATGTACAACTGAAGATATACTTTCACATCTGATTAATTTAATTATCATTTATGTTAAGTCTGCTCCAACTGAACCTAAAAAAGGTGGAGGAAAACAGTTTTGTTTTTCTTTTAGCTTAGATTTAGATTTAGGAAGACAAGTAGCAGCAGCATGAGACACATATAATAGGGCTTAATTACATCTCATACAGGCTTAATTACAAGAAGTGGCAGAAAGAACCTGCAACATTTCATCATTAGAGAAAAGTTATCAACCATGTTTCCCAAACTTTTAGTACAGAAGTGCTATTAATTGCTTACTGCCTGCATTCAGGATTTGCATTTGTTATTCGGGCTGATATACATACCACAGCTGCCACAAGAAATGGATAACAGAATTAGTTTGATGAATTTTGTAATAAAAAACCTAGAAATTCCATGAGATGCTTTGGGAATTGAAAGCCTGCCTTTATGACTTCTGATTTCTGCAGCAAATGGTTTACTTTTCTTTCTTCTTATAAATTCAGGATAAAATATTGCTATTGTTATGTCCTTTGATATCCTTATTTAATTCCAAATGCATAGAGAAGATATTCTAAATGCCTATATAAGTAAGACAGTAATTTCAGATCTAGTTGAAATACACAATTGCACACACAGAGGAAACTTAGGAAACTTTAAGCAAGTTGGTTTCAGGGCATGGAAACATAAGAAATTAAAAAGAAAATATATTTCCACAGTATCCCATATGACAATTGTAAGAAAACTATTGCTGATTTTAATTTTCATTATTTCATTGACACATTAATTGCAGTTTTAAGCATTTATTTTGGTGTTAGTGATGATCTTTCATTGCCATGTAGGAGGAATAGATCTAGGTGAAAAAAGATAATACTGTACTGTATAATGTATCATTGACAGATTTTATCTAGACCACTTGTAACATACTTGTGTATGTTCACCTAATGTTATACATTATGTCAGCTATAGGGGAATTATTAGCTATTGCTAATAATATTTTGGAGAAACAACAAGTTCCAGAAAAGCTGAAATTCTTACTTCAACACTCAATGGCAATCTGTCAAAAAACCCCAAAAACAAACAAAAAAACCCCACACCAAAACTTTTTCCAGCACTGCTGATTTTAACAAGAAATGCACATTTCACTGAAAATAGCTTGACTAAAGAATTTGGAGCAGGCCTAATCCATTCCTGACTGCTTTGATGGTATTTACTACAGGATCACTTTGCAGACTTGCTATATTATTGTTAATATCTTTGGGCAACAGCACTCCAAAACTGGTTATTCAGCCTACACTATCTCCTGGTCATTCTTTGTAACACAGCTGAGCACTTTTCGATTTGCTGCACAGTATGAAATACTAACTACACACTGACATTCTGTTTCATTTAATGTCTTCAAAAAAGAAGGTGTAGATACCCGGAGACAAGCACCAAATATCTGGCTCTGCCATAGAGCATCACACCCAGTGGCATCAGAGTTGACAGCAAAGACAGGACCATTAGGGGGTGGGAGCTGTGGTGGGGGTAGCACTTGCTACATACAGGACATCGCTGGCCAGCTATCTGGGGTTTAGACCTGCGGACAAAGACTACAGAGACAGAAGTTATTCACACCATCTTTCTTCATTTTTATTGCTCTTTTATCCAGTGCAGAATGTGATATCTCAAGAAGCCGAACTTTGAGGAACTTGCTTTAGGATATCATTCCATAGCTTGCAACTCATCCCTGACAGAAAACTAAACTACCCAACAGAAGACTAAACTCTCTTTAGTTTAAGGATTCCTGGAATCCAGCTGAACAGTGCTGCTACTTGTCGGTCACCCAGTGTCACTGCATCTTTCTATGGCTATCAGCATTAGTAGCAAATTCAGTTTTTCCTCTTGAAATAAAAATAGTATAAATAAAGGTGTTCTTTAGCATCCTTACTTCTGAGGTCTGAGTGTTTCTAATAAATACTCATTTTTTTGTCTTCTGTCTGGGGCTAATCAATATTTTCCTTATTTTCCTCACTGTCATTTTTGGCAAGGGCAGAAATCAATAGCAGGTTGAAAAGATGCTGTAAATAAAAATGTTAAAGAATAAAAACCTGAGCTTAAATCCTGACCCCTGCAGAGCTTCATTAGTACAATTCACCCTGTCTCAATTCATCACCGCTCGTTATTTATAGTCCTTCAACTCATCTGCAGTCTCTATGACCATGCTTCTATCCAAGCCAACATGTATTAGTTTGTGTATGCTTTGGCAAGCTGGTATCAAAAGGTTTACTAAAATACATGTATTATACCACTTGCCTTTCATCTGCTTATTTTGTAATCTTATCAGAAAGGTAAAAAAAAGTAATCTGGCTAGATTTATCCTTTCTAAGCCTATTTGTCTTATTGCTTATGGTTCCATTATTAAAGCAGAGGAAAATAATCTTCTTTACTCAACCTCGCAATGCATTTATCATTTTCCTGCTTTTTATGGTTCTAATTTCACTAGCTCTTCCAGTTATAGCCAGAAAACATTCTCAAAAATGGACCCTGACATAGAAAAAGAAATGTGCACAGTGGGGATAAGTTTTGTGGAAAGAAGCCCAGAAAGAGAACACAAAGTATACCAGATTTTGTTCCTAAATTTGCCTCTTCTGACTGCAATAAACTGTGTGCGCTAAAATTCATTCTGCAGCAAACACTGCAAATCAACCAGCCAGAGCACTTCAGCACTCCCTTAGCTTTAACCACATGCAAAGTCCTTCTTGACTTCAGGGTCTACTCAAGTGTCACAAGTGAAGTACAAGCATCACAGAAGGAAAAAATCAACTACAGTTAATTATAAGCCTCATTTATTAGCTCTGAGGGCCTACCTCCTGCAGATGGAGGAAGCAATAATACAAAGTATGGATGTTGGTGCAACTGAGGATCTCCAGTTCTACACCTGGCTTTGAACAAGCCAGCTTTGGTGCTTTTGTTCTGTTATGTCTGTTGATCAGCATTCATTTGTATTCATCATTTTCTTTATTATTTGCTGTTGGGGTCCCGAGCTTTGTTTTTGCCATTCCCTGGGAGACCTTGTGTAAGACCTCCCTGTTATACTCTCCCCTTGCTACTAAGTTGACATGCACACAGTTCCTCTCTGCACCTGCAAATGGCAAAAATGGTTTGAGATGTTACCCAGTATGCTGCAGATCAAGCAGGGTTTCTTCAGTCACCAAAACAAAGAGATCAAAAGTAAAGGAACTGGGGGCATGTATTTTAAATAGGCATGTCGTATTGGTCCACAGAGTCTTTGGGTCTGATAGTTAAGAACTTCATTTTTATATGTCATTTTGCAAGTCTCATTAGGTGTTGAGACTTACTGAGTGTCCCTATAACATTTTTCCTTAAGTATAATTTCCTTCAGCCAGTAAAACGTCAAACCTCCCCCCTCCACAAAACTAACCTTGTTAAAACCCCAAGCCCAGTCTAACAGGCCAAGACAAAACCAACCCACCACAACTACACCATAATGCTATGATGCTGCTTCACAAATGGCCAAGGAAAAATAAATACAATAAATCAATTGTTATAAGCTGAAAGGGTAACAGCATCTGCCAAGTCAGTTTCACATGAAAAAGTGCCTTCTCCTCTTGGTAGCGGAAGGATAATATTGTCATAGGCCAGTTAGAGTCGCTGACCAAAAGCCGCATTTTCAGTAACAACGGCAGATGTCTGGAAGTGTTCAGCAAAAGAAAAGCATGAGCACAGTTGGGAGGTAAAAGGAGAAAGAAGACTGAAGAGGAGAACTCAAAAGATATGTGATTCTTAACAATAAGACATTAAAAAGATCATGGTGTTAAAAATATTCATGATAGAGATGCTCTGGAAGAAAATGCACCCAAATAAAAGGGAATACAGTGCAGGAACAGTTGAAATCAAGGAACATTAAAGCAAATGCTGATGAACAAGCAGTGACAAAAGAGGAACAGTGTGCAGCCCGAACTGGATGCAGAAGCAATTTGAACCACCGTGTTCACTTTCTCTCTTTCCCCCTCCCCTCCTTTTTCTTTTATTAAATAAACCACTTCTGCTTATTTCAGGGAACAGGAAACAAATATTCAACATTTCAGACATCTGTGAAACTGAAAATTCTGTGAGGCCATCCAGGAACACTGTGGATATGTTGAACAGGGTCCAGTGAACAAAATGGATTTGCTTAGACTTCTGTGAATGTCATTGGCCTCCACAAGAATGAAAATATTAGGATTTATGATTGCATTGTAAGTGTTACACCACCAAATAGAACAGGAGACCTTTGAACAGATTTTAGAGATGAGCAGCTCTAATTCTGTTTCCTGCTGTTTAAGACACATGGGGTGTTGGGTCATGCTAACTGGTAACAAGCACTTTAGGAAGTGGATCTCCTGGCTGGTGCAATTCTTTCTCAACAGCATAGGGATCTTGAGGGCATTTTGCAGGACAGCAGTTGCCAAATGAAACACAGGGATACCTGTTTCACTGATGAAAGTACAGAGCACTTCAGCACCAGTCAGACAGATACAACCTAACATGTTTTGGCAGCTGAGGTGGAGGGCAGAGCAGGGCAAAACACATGCGTGCACTCTGATAATGCAGGAAATCCCACTCATAATTCCCTCTAGATTTCTCAGCCAAATAAGTCTTCTTACCCTTTTCAGTTCTGTAAAAGAAAAAGACTCACAACTATGATTCATACAAAAAGGTGGAAAGGATGCAGCTTCAAACACTTATCACTTTGCATCAAAATTCAAATAACATTTACAGGACTTTTCTCAGTTGAGTTACAAAAGAGACAGAGACATCCCAGGTTGCACATGACTTCTGAAAATTTAGACTCGGTAATGTTTAATAAACAAGTAATCACTCTTTCATTAGTAATTACAGGACATAGAGCTTAATTAAAGTCTCTTTCATTGATGATTATTGCATCCACCCATTCAAATACAATTATTTGTGGAGAACAATTGCACAGAAAAATTTTCATACCTAGACAATGTGCAGCCATACATATTTTTTTTAAACAACAGTAATTTCTAATTTCACATCTACTTTGCTTGTTTAGATGTACTATATTTCAGAGCTGCATTATACAACAAAATCTTATGCATTTGCCAAATTGTAGCACATAGCTGTTTTGTTACTTGCACTCCATCTGAAAATCGAGTGGTTGTAAAATGAAGTTTGTCTGAAAACAATCACTTCTGATCTCGCTTAAGTTTACACAACTCCCTATAAATGTTTCTCTTATTTGAGCTGAAAATGTAATTCACCAGCAAAATAAATGCTATGTTTCAACCAAAAATCTAAAAATGTATTCAAGGGCAAAAGACCAAAGCAAACATGACTGACTCGAGCTAGAAGGTCAGTAAAGCTGGGAAACAGCTGCATGAATATCTTACACTGATTAGAAGCTGTAATTCTCAGAAAATAAATAATTATCCAAGATACAAGTCAAACTAGTTCTGTGAATGGTCTTTGCTGAATGCTCTTTTAAAGAAATAAAAGCATCAGAAATTGTTTGCATAACCAGTTAGGATAGGTTGCAAGCAGAGAGCTAAAGAGATTTCATTCAACAAAGCTAGAGATATAAGGGTACTATTTTAGCTCAGGTAAATCAGTGGCACAACTTGTGGTAACTTCAAAAAGAGGAGTCTCAACCTCAATAGTAAGGATGGTACTTGTTTCCTAACCATGAATTCTTCTTTCTACTAGTATTAGAAAGAAATGTTAGAGAAATCCCTCAAAAACTATGGATTTGGTGTTTATTAAATAATGAAAGAACACTGAAGATGTGTCTTTGTGCCTGTGTCATCACCATGTGGTCAATGCACATCATTATGTACAATACACTGAATACCAGGAATCAAAATTAACACCTGCCATAGAAGAGATAGCTGTAGGTGATGAATGGATCCATGGTTCTCCATTTAAGAAGGCACAAAGAGTAATGCTAGGCAGCATTTAACCTAGTTTTGCCCCATCATTTAGTCCAGTGATGTAAATTGATGAGCTGCAAGCCTGATGGTGACAAACCAAGGGCAAAGAGACACACTCTCCCACGAGGTTCCTGTCATGCCTCCTGGTGCCCACTTCAGCCATGATGGCTGAGAAGCTGCAGAGCCACTAAATGACATATTCATAAAGGGGCAGGAGGAGATGTAGCAGGTGGTACAGGGAAGAGTACCACTGCTGGTCTCAGCCAAGTGCCAAACCAATACTGGTGATGAAAGGAGGCAGGAGGGATCTTACAGAAGCAGCTTTCCAGCAGAAAAAGCTTCAGCTCTACGCAAAGCCAAATACTGGGGCCTGACACGTTGCAGGAGGGAATTTCAGATAATGAGGGNACTTAATATATGTAAATATATATATATTCCTTCAATTTTCTCTTGCTGCTTTTTGCCGTTTCGGGAGAGGGAGGGGGGAATCTTTCTTGTGAGGTTTGGCTGTTGGCATAGAGCCAACCCGAACTTTCACAGAGGGACAGCCCTCAGAAGTATGAGGTAGAGATTCCCCTCTACACCATAAAATACCATTATACACCTACACCAAGATCTTTGTGAAAGAAGTCCAGGTGGCAGCTGTTAGAGAAAAAATGCAGCAACTTTCTTTTGAAAAGAGTGTGGACTTAAACAGACCTCCATGCTAAATCAGAACACCCACCATTGACAGTGGGTTATTAAATGTGAACCAACCAGGAAATTGCCTATTAAATGCAAAAATCTTCCCTCTCTCTTTTGGCCACAAAACTTGGAATACCACCAGGCATTAAAGCATTAAACTGCATAAAGGAAAAATAAGAAGACCAAAATGATTGCTGATGGATGTTAGCACATGAAAATGCATCAGGATAGTTACAAGGAGCACAATCAAAAGCCAACCTTTCCCAGCATCTCCCCTACACCTTCTGCATCTCACTGAAAGGTTCACATTGTCATTGTGCACACTGAGCACAAAAACATACCATTCAATGAACTGGAATAAACATCTCTACTGATTCCACACAAAAGACAGGGCATGACCAGTATAATTAAGTAATTTGAAAACAGAAAAGAGCAGGTTCGGCAGGTTTTGAAGCACAGGACAGAAATATGTGCTTCTGCATTGTAATAGGTTATTTCTTCTCTAAAGGCAAATGTTTATGATATTATGCCAGTTCATGGGATTGTCTCAATATAACTAGTTCTTCTACATTCAGCACACAAATATATTACTCCATTTTACTCCTATACAAACAGCAATTTCCCACTATTACAAAATGAGCATACAATGAATCGCATATTCAGCCTACTCCCACAGTGCCTCTTCTTTATACAGAATTAATACAAACTGGGAAAGAATTAAGCTTGTGCAGCCAACTCATATTCTAATACCTTTCCAGTGCCTGAAAAGTAAATGTCTCCAATCCTTTATAAATATATAACATCCAAACACATACAGATAAAAGTCAGATTCCTCTTATTTTTACATACACATGAAGTTTTAAGGAAAAGCTGAAAAATGCAGTGCCATTTAAGATAAAATGTTCATAGCATCTTCCCTTTCTTTTCTCTGTTAGAATACTGTAATTATAACTTAATGTCATATCCAATGTTTTGTATATTTTCAAAGTACAGCACTCGATACAAAAGTTAATTTCAGGCCTAAAAACAATGGCATGGTACTATAAAGCCATTAACTGTATATTAAACTATACTACATTTCATTTATACTACATTTAATTTTAGCTGTGATGGCCCAGTAATTACTACTGATTGTTTCTGATCTCTCACATATGAAAAAGCATAGCTGGTGAATTAGTGATGATAACCAATAATGAGAAGCAAGGGTATTTATACTTTCTCTTTGTACACTATTCAATTGTTATTAAAAAAATCCATTATGCTCTGCATTTTACTCCACAAGGCAGATACAACCCATTAAATATATCTTTTACTTTCTCTCCTTTTTTCAACAAAGATCACAAGATATTATCATATTACCTTTTCTCTCTCACTGCACTGCCAGGCTCTGGCCAACCAATTCTGAATTTGCTTTTACTTTCAGACATTTATCTGCATACAGTTAGGTGAAAGGTATTATTAATCATATCTTGTTGCTAGGCTACCTGGAGATGTTCATTTAAGCTTAATGTTTCTCTTTGTTATAAAGTGCCATGAAGAATACAGAGATCTGAGACAAGGAAACTACCTTCCAGAAGTTACTTAAAAAATAAAATAAAACCAAGTCTCTCATAACAGAATATGCATTAACAAGAAAAAGAATTAAAAAAAATCCCAGTATAGTCTACAGTTCGCATAGTACAGTTTCATGTGAACATGGACATTTTAGATAACTGAGATGCACAATAAGAATTAAAATCAAGGCTTAATGTTCAGTCTCATAGCTGCTGGAAGAGTTTTAACACACTACAATGTATTCTTAGGAATAATTCTGTCATGACAGCTTTATTTAATATTCAGTGAAATGAGCAGAAACCTATTTATCACATACAATTTGAAGAAAAATACCATATATACCTATGTAGATACATATATACCTATGTAAATTAGCATACTGTTTGTAAGGTTATTGGTATAAGCTTATGTGAAGATTTACCTCTCTGCATATAGATTTGTATTCATTCTAACCCTTTATTACACTGCAAAATATTCACTTCATAAGCATATTTCGCCAAGTAAAACAACCTGATGAAATCTCACCAGCCATACCCAGCAGCCCACATTCTCCCACAGAAGGGTACCATGCAAAGGCAGCCACTCAGTCCTGAAGAACCCCTACTCATGTATCTGCAACATCTAGGAAGAGTTAGCAGTGACTTGACACGGTTTTAAGCTACATGTTACAAAGTTCTGTGTAACAAAAGAGATTAAGGAGCACAAGAGTGGGATGTGATTTAAATTGTTCAGCTGAACTGGAAAAAAAGAAGCAAAATTCTAGCACAAACAAGGCACAGTATGATTTTACTCCAAGACAGCAGGATGAAGTTCTCTGACTCTCTGAAGGTCTTTATACAATCTCCTACCTCATTTAAAAATCTGCAAAAGGCCTTGTCTATGTTACAGCTTTAATCACATTAGTGAAGTGAAGCAAGACAATCCACACTGTTTCCCTTCCACTCTGCTCCAGCTTGTCTATGCAGAATTAAAGGCAGATTAATTTATACCATGAAGGTGGTGTACACAGCTGAAATACATCACTCTTACTCAGAAGACTGGCTTAAACAAAGGACAGTCAAATGACTTTCCAAGTGTTTTGGAGTACAGATACCCATATCTGATGGGTTTTTTATAATATAATATAATCAGTATATATAATACTGATATTTTAGTTCAAGTGGATGAGAATAAATTTTAACTCTGTAGGATCCCTTTCCATTACTGGAGACAGAAAGCAGCCACTTTGAGAGTTTCAATAGCTGGTACATACACTCTTGCATAAATTTGGGTTGTAGCCCTTAAAAACATAGCACCCACTCTCCACAGTGGGCACTCATAACTTCCTAATTCATCCATTCTGTTGAAATGCAAAAATTCTGAATACCAGCACAGAATGGCAAATCTCTGTTTCTGGGGAAAGTAAGCCTTTTTATGAAGTTTTGCCCTGCAAGCGAACACAGTGCTTTGACAAAATGACAGAAAGCAATGTTACAGAGTTTTCAATACAGATTCCTGGCACGGATACTGGTTATCACAAGAAACACACTTGGGTGCAATAATGAAAGTAGTCTTCACCCTTTACAGAATTAAGAAACCAAAAAATTACCTTCAGAGACCAGAAGTGATACTGGACTCCTTTTTAAACTCCTGCTACCTAATATCTTGGTGCCTTCCAAGTAACAACTGCAAACAGTGCCTTTCCTGATTCTTCATGTGAAAAACAGATGTAAAATACTTCTGGAAGACATTACTACAGTGCATTCATGTGTCAGCAAAAAAAGAGTAAAAAAATGGCCATAGGATGGAAGAGAATGTGATTTTTCAGTTTCCTTTATTAAAGAAATTATTTCCATTTAACTTTAATTTCTGCACTAATGTTATAAGCATAGAGAAGTTCGTATTCAGCATTTCAGAAGTAATAAGCACCGGATTCTTAAGTCCCTAAGTAGAGATTTATTTAAAAGTTGGGTTTATGGCATTTGGGTTTTGAACTATCTACTGGTTAGATTAAAAAAACCCATTTTGTTTCAATCAATATTCAATTTATTTATTCCTTGTGGAAAAAGACAATAGACGTTCATTGTCCAAAACAAAGCTAAAAGCCGGGAGATATATTTCTGGCACCAGTTCTAGTCTAAGATTCCTAACTGCACTTGTATTTTCCTTTGAGAAAGCTGAGATAAAGCCAGGCAGGCCCTGCTGGGGACAGAGCTAGAGCTGGTGATAGCATTGTAAGAATTCTGATTGTTTGATCCAGGACAAGTTATTTCATAACTTTAAAAGCAGCAAATATGAGGACAAGAGTTAGCTGAGAACTTGTCATAATAGAAGCCTTTTCCCACCTGTGTTTGGAGAGGCCCAAAACATGACTGCAGCTGCTATAAAAGAATAAACAGTGAACAAAGACAGGCAGAGAATGTTCTGGACATGACAGTAAAAGCTCTCTCCTCTGAGGGGAAGAGAGTTTTAGAACCTTGGCCAGTTTGCAGACATGCAAATTGAGCATCAAAAACATGAGGCTGGTGTCTGGTTTACAGCAACTCATCCATTGTCTTAAGCTGTGCTTAGAGTCTAATGTTAGACAGGTATTCACATAATTCCATGGTCAAATTCTCAGAGATGCAAATAGCATGAAAACTACAGAAAGAAGTAATGGTTTTTACTCTGGATACTGACATTCAAAAATGCTGAGTGAAAACATGCAACCTTTGCACAAAGCTAAGGCTGGCTGCCTGGTACAAATAGTGAAGAACTGTTTCTCTTCCACACTGCGTAAGTGGCCAATACAGAAGTCATGTCAGTTTAGGAAAGGAGACCATAGGATGCTCTGTTATTTTTTTTTTAGGAAAAGATGAAGAGTGTGCAATACAGGCTTAGCAACTTACAACACTGGTTGTCTTGAACAGGGGAAAAAGTTCTGGCAGCTCAAAAATGGTTCTACTTGGTATACTTGGAGATACAGAAGCAATTTCAAAAGATTAAAAGATTACATTGAAGTTGAATGAAAGTCACTATTTGTGGATGTAATTTAAAGCACAGGGTAGTTGCTAAGTATCTAGTTCCAAGCAACCTGGTTGTTACCTTGCATCCTTCATATATATTTAAATAAGTTTTGCAGCCTGAAGTAACAGAAATGTATACAAGTCATGTAAGTGACTTGTCCCACATAAAAATACTTTGCATGCAAATATATAAAGGTATCACCAGTTAGATTAAAAAAAAATAAGTTAGATTTGGTTTTAAAAGTGGAGCACACCAATCTCAGAATGCTTTGGGGATTGAACACTTTTATATACATCATTGCTGACACTGAACTAAATGTTGTATTGATGAAGACCTGTACCTCTATCATTGGTTGTTATGGTAGAGTGTACCAGATAGCTGTTTCATCAATGAAGATCTATTCCATTTAAAATCTTACAAATAAAAAAAAAAATCACTCAAAGAAGACAAGGTTCAGGTTCATTTTAGAAGATCAACATTTTTTCAGAGAGAGAAAAACACCTAGGACAAATGTAGTACTACTTTAAGTTTACAAGACTATGCTTTCTCGTTGGGTAGTTCCACTTTGATAATGTTTTGTATCAGTACTAACTCCACATTGCTACCCAAGTTATTTTTCCCTTTTACTTCAGATTTCAGGTGGGTGGGGAGAAAAAAACCCCACAACAAAATATCCTTTCTTAATATGAGGTACAATTATAGAAGAGCCTTCATTTTTTTACTTATCATACAGTTTTATAAAGAATATCCCACTTGTAAGAGTTAAAAAAAGATAGCTGTACATGTATCATCTAGTTTCAGTTTTAGAGTTGGCAACAAGTACATCTCACCAGAAGGAAACAAAAACTAAAATTAAAATCTTGCTGTGCCTGGTGGTCTGATTACCACAGTTTCCACACTCATCACATGAAACATACATGTCCTGATCCCTCAGTTCTTGTAGTAGGGAACAAGTGTTCCATGCTTCTGTATAGGAAAGGGAAACCCTTACAATGAAGATAAGAAGCCTACCATTTATTTTTGCACTCTTTTCCTGAGTTTCCACTCACACTTTGTCTTTGGAAAACCTATTTGATATCTTACCCCTCTCTTTTGGCCTGGCTTTCCTTCCCTGAATTGCCATCTCTGTTTTCCCCACAAGACTGTACTTGATAGGTCACCTGACCTTCAAAAAGCCAAAGGATAATTCCATCTTCTTGCCAGTACAGTGGGCGACCAGCCTGGATGCAGATTAAACTTTGTAAAGCTTTACGATGCTGAGTCAGAGGCTGATCTCCTGCCACCTCAGTATCACTGTGCTTCATGTGTGGGAAAAGCCAAACAGCTTTTATTGGAAAGGATTTGCTGGCTTTGAGAAAGGAACCCTAAGATTTTGCATGCATTTTTTTATGTCAATCACTAAATTTAGGTTTTCTGCTATCATACCCTCCTAAAACTGTAGTACCTGTCTCAGCAACAGGACATTAGGATGGCAGAGATTGAGAGGACTTCAAGAGCAGTCAATACTATGCTACCCAAGTTATTTTCAACTATGATACCCAAGTTATTTTCCTGAGAAGTATCAGTTTGTCAAGAAGCAGCACTGTCAGTGGGGTGTTCTAAGTTCCTGTTCTAAGGAACCCTCATTAAAGCATGTTGGGAAGATTCACTAAAGGAATCCTCCCCAGGCAGAAGATAACTTCTTCTCAGACTGCAGTAGCCGACATGGGGACCACACCAACAAAGTGCTGCTGTAGGCTCAGCACGTGGAGTCTTCTGTAGCCTATGAACATTGCAGTAACTTCTACAGCCCTCCAGAACTCCTCATGTCATAGCCAAGGGCTTCTCAAAAAAGTATCCCTCAATCAGGTGTACGTGAAAATGATTTAAAGCTAACTGAAATTACTTTCCTAATTAACAGGTAGCTCTTTAAGAACCTAAACACGCCACACCTATTATTTCACCTAATGAGATGAATCACTAATAGGATTAATGAGTAATCACCCTAATGCCGGTATTTTTAATGACCAGACTTGAACTGAACTTCTACACTCAGTTGTATTGTACGAACCTCCTTACACCACCATGCTGACAATGCAGATTTAGTGCTCACTTCTACAATTTAAGGTCCTTCTTGCAAGTACTCAGTTTTGTCGTAACACCTACAGCATTGAGGTTCTCCACGTAAGTAAAGATGTCTTATTTTTATGACACACTTCTCAAATTAAAACTTGCATTCAAATTTTTGCTATTCAGCTAAAAACGATGACTTGCCCTTTTCTAAGGACCAAGAACAGCTTTTGTTTCAAGGGACTGTCAAAACACCTTTCTGCCTTTGTTGCTCATTATACTCCTCATTTAACCAAACACTATCTGCTTTCTGTAATTATAGCATTCTGTCTTTATACACAAGTCCTTTCCTTGTGTGTAGGCTTTATCTAATAGATTCTCATTTCTCCAGTGCTACACTTCAGGTCTGTTCCTTGAATCAGAAGTAAGATTTCAGCTAATACCACTAGTGTGTTTTCCAAAACTACAGTCTATATCCATCTTACAGCAACAACCAGATATCTTGGCATGCTCCAAGTTTGAGAAGTGGCTCTTTTCTTCCACCTTTAATTGAAAATGAGTTATCTTAAATACAGTTTGTCCTTCTCAACCTTTGTTATCTACATCCCTCATGAAATATGTCTCCTCATCTGGAAAACTCATTCCACTTGAATTCCATTCTGGTTCCACCTGACAGCACTCCTCTGTACTTTCCATCCAAACAACCTCTGTTCCACTGGCTCCAGAGATCTGGCGTTGAGATATGGCATTTGAGCTCTGATGGCCATGTACTACTGTTCATACCAGAATAATTGCACTCTGAACTGGTGGTTATATTTTAAGCCACAAATTTTGTTATTACAGGCAGAGGACTGTAACAAAACTCTTCCGCATAGTAAAATAATCGCAAAAAAGATTTTTATCTCTGTACACTCTACAAGTATACAAGTTTTAGAATATGCTTTGAGACACTTTAGTTTCAATTACTGTTAACTGCAAAACATGAAGGTCATAGCATGGACTATGTATCTTCAAAATGTTTATTAAAGTACCACTGACCACTAACTTAATTAGTTGTACCCGCAATGCTTTTTTTCTCCTGATATTTTCCTTCTCTCCACAGATTTTCAGATTCACTGCACATTTTTTCAGCACTCCTCTGTATCAATTCTGTAATTCACTAAGAATCATGACAACGCAGAAAGAGCAAAAGGTTTCAATTTTTCTAGGAAGTATTGGGCTGTAATAATATCCAACCATCAGTGCATTGAATAAGTGAAGAACCTAAAATAGGACTCATTCTGATTAAAAGTACTTTTTAAAGCAGATTTCAAGAATAAACACCTATACTGTTAATACCTGCCTTAAGGTAACGTTTTAAACTCTGCTAAAAATAACATATGCCACTTGTAAGTACGTGTTGTCATCAAACTTCTATAGTGTCTTGCAGATTTTTCCAAGCCAAGAATTTCTACTGCTGCTATAGAAAAAAACCCAGAGATTTACACCCCCCCAAAAAAAAGGTAAAAATTAAGTACTGCAAAAATAAAACTCAAAAAAATAGTATATATAATTTAGAAGCAAACTTTACAACATATGGGCAGTCCCTTTAGACTATCAAAGCCATTTTACTAAGTAAGAGGATAAAGAACAGCAAAACAAGAAAAACAACTAGCAGAACATCAAGAAATCTATGGTTTAGCTCTTCCCCAATAAGGAAAAAGGGTGTGACATCATTTTGTGAAGGAAAGGGGGAGACTTAAAACCCTATTTGTATTCTGAGGTTTCAATGTCCAGTGAGGAATTTAGCAACATAACAACTTTATGTCCATGTACAGGAAAACATGAATTTTGTTGTCTTTTGTGTCTTCAGTTTCTTTTAAACATGGGCATGATTTTTAAGATTATTTAGATCTCAAATATCTTGCAAAGCTTGACTCACTGCTAAGATGTTTTACCCAAATTATATATTTTTAAGATGCCAAAATATGGAATGCAGAAACTATTTATGTTTGGAGACACAAAAAGAGCAAGAATAGAGAGTAATTGCTTTGTTTCTATATACCCTCACAGTCACAGTCCTATGAAGGCTGCAGAGAACACACAAAGAATGCAGTATAATATAATAAAGCATCTGCGGATAACTCTGTCCCCATTTGTTGCTTTTTGGTTTTACAAGGAGTCACAAAAATACTTTACACTTCATTATTTCTGTAGCACCTATGAGCAAAGCATAGTCTGCTTTTTCAAGTCAGCCAACCAACCATTAAACTACCAGAAGTTAAATCTCTTAATATTCGAAGTGTCTTACGTTCAGTTCCTCATGCTCCATACATGTGGGAGAACGAACCTTGCAATTACTAGCCAAAAGAAACAAAGCATATTTCTATCTGCCAGCCTCTTTTAACATCACGTGCAATACTTCACAAATTCTATTTTTTTAATAAAAAGTTAAAACCATGGCTGAAAGCTATCTAACTCTTGATAAGGAATAAACACTTTCCTTCAGTAAGCATGACAAGATAATGAACTATTATCCACTTGTACATAAAAATGAAACAAATCACTGAACAGTTTTAAATTATGGATGTACCAGAGCAGAGAAAATAAACCACAAACATTTTGTGATAAACCCACGCTGATCTGGAAAGAAAAGTCACAAGAAGATGGAAAAGGAAAAAAGCTATCCATATCTCATCTACTGAAAGAAAAGATCCTCTCTTCATAGTACCACAAGATCCTACTGCATATACAGGTCAAAGGGACAAGAAAAAGTGTATAAAGTAACAGTGTATATATATTTAAAATCCTGGTACCAATTGTAAAAGGAAAAAAAAAAAAAAAACAAAACATGGCCCAGAGATTTTTACTTTGTTATGTTTAAAACAGTTAATGGAATTTTCCTCTTATTCAGAATTAATGCTCTTGCTCTTTGCCAATTTTCTGAATTAGGACAGTTAGTTTTCTTTCTATTTTCCACTGTAGACTCAACATGTCCAGTATTTTTGACACGTTATTCCATTTAGTTTCTCAGACCATCTCTCATTACATTTTTTTACAAAATAAGAAGTGTGTGCATTACCTGCAGAAAATGCTGAGCTATTCGGGTCTCCACGAGCAAGCAAAAAAGCTGGTTTTGTAGGAATGACAACTCCACTTTGTCCACATGAGACTGAGCCATTTTTTAGGCTCTTAGTTCCCTTCTGTACTGTTGCTCATTTGTGAGCACAAAAGTGACCTCAAAATAATAAAATAGTTGTAGATCTCTCAGATACCTCAAGCCAGGCACCAAATGGCTGGTGCTAGAAAAAGACAGAACAATACTCAAAGCAAAATTGCACCTGACTTGTAATTAAGGTTGGTGTATGTAAATCTTCAGTATAATTTCATGCTCTGTAACTTAACAAGTAAATTTATTCTGGTAATTGTTTCTAGGCACAGGTTTTTCTGAACTTCAGTGTGAACAGATAGTGGGTGTTAAGATCCGTAGTTTCAGCTAGCACGAAATCAAAAGCCCTGAAGACCTTTCCGCCTTACATCACCAAGCTAACCACATATGGAACAAGCATCCAAAGAAATAAATAATAGGAAATTAGCTTCAGAGAGCAAATACCATGTATTTTTAATTTAAGGAGAAAATTAGTTGTCCTATGCAAACAAAATTGCTGCTGCAACAAACAAGGTCTTTATGATGACATTACTTTGGATAGCACAAGAGAGCCGTGCTTTTGATCTTTGACTACTAATAAGAACATAGTTTTGTTTCCCACTCTGATTTTTGGTATAACTGCACTCCTTTTTCAGTTTGGTTTCTATTGTAAATGATTGCTTTTTAAGTCTTTTTGGTACAAAAGAATATCCTAGCCATAAATCTTTACAACATTTACGTAAAAGGAGGAGGTAGTTTGAGTCTCTTGGGTGCAGATAAGAGAAGCAAAGGAAGTTAATATGTTTAAGCTAACCCACTCTTCTTTATTTACTGGTGCCTGTTGGTTATGAATAGTTTTCGTCTCCTACTTCAATATACTTTATTATATAAATAGCTGTTGGAATTAAAATTATAAGAAAAGAACATTCTGCCAGAGGAATGGCAAGAGAAATGGGAGAACAAAAGCAAACAGTGAATCTGTCAAGCTCAGATAAAAGTAATACTCAAAGAATTATGGGTGGTACTTTGGATATTGCACAGAAAATTTAACAATTTTGTCTTGGGAAGATATTTCATTGATAGTAAGAACTATCTGTCGCCATGTCAAGTTGATGTGTTAAACACCCCAAATTACCAGCCCTTGCACTGCATTTTCCACTGTCTTTGCTCCACTCTTTAAAACAATCTCTCACACAATTGAGCAGTTTATAGCTTGAGGATGTAGAAAACATGAACAAATCCATCCATGGTTATATTAGGCTCAAAATCCCCCATTTACATCTACTTTGTTTTTTTGATAATGAGGGGCAGCAAAAAGGTAAATAGAACATGGTAAAAACTTATTATATGCAGAAATACTCAGACTTCATTAGGACTTAGTCTACCCAATGCAAAATGTTTAAATATTAATATTAACCCTGCAAAGTAAACATACAGATCTATGACATATAAAGAAGAATTTATCAGGTTAATGAAACATCTCTTGGTTAGACCACTACAATCAGCATTAATACTTTTAAAATAAACAACGTATCTTCTCCCACTACTCCTTTGGAGAGCATGAATAACGAAATACAGATATGTAAACTCTGTATGTGTTCCTAGCTTAAATCGTTAGTGAATTACGAATTGTATTTTCCTGCTTTTCTTGTCCCTTAAATATCTGAATACTCAAGTTATATAAAATTGCCTTACAGATATTGACATAGTATTCAGTGGAAGTTAGACTTTTTAATTAAATATTTAATATTATTTAATATTTTAAACAAAGCANATACAGTAAACTACTCATACTGACATATTGATTAGTAATAGTTCTTAAACTAGGATAAATAGAGAAGTATGTTTATAGTTCATATTTTATACAGCTCCTGTTTGTTTTTCAACCATAGCTTCTGAGCCTGTATACAGTGACCACTACAATTTACAAGAAATCATTTTCGTGTAAATTCATTGACTAGAAAATACACTTTGATAATATAAAAGAATTGGTTAAAAGAACTTTGTAAGCAATGAAAGTAGACCATGAATCTTGAGGAGTGGCAAAATTCTATCTCAGGATTACAGTCATAATGACCTAGGTTTTCAGAGTTACTAAGAAGAAATGGAATAAAGAGAACCTGTTTTTTGTTTTGTTTTGTTTTCCTGTGAGAAATGTTCTCTCATCCTTGTAAGGAAAAGACTCAAAGCACAACAAACATGACACAAGTCTCCACTGAACCCAAGATGCTATGTCCCTGTTAGTATGGGATTCAAATACCCAAAGAAACCTGTAAAGTAGGACCTGGGATCAACTCTGCTTTGTAGACAGGAAACTAAGGTGTAAGTTTTCTGTATTGTTGAATGTTTCTCAAGAAATCTATGGCAAGTCAGAATGTGTTATCTTCTGCTGTGTCTTGGACCTTGATTAATAGATCACCCTTCCACCTACAGGAAAGGGAGGCAAAAAAGTTTGATGCCATAAATCTCTGAATTTCCTGTTTACCAGGTAAGCATATCACATCTCAAGAAAAAGCCATCTACCTGCATGAAACAGAAAGAAACTACCTCAATGTATAATGACTGAAAGAGGTTGCAACACACTATATAACCATTCTCCTTGCACCATTTTATGTGGCAGATCTATTTTGCATTATTTTTTCCCTCCTCTACTCAGAGAGCAGCATCTGCACTTTGTTATCCATACTTAAACTGGTCTTTCAAAATGATCTTCAAATGTACTTGAACTTGTCCTGATTTTGGCAGGGATTGAGTTAATTTTTCTCCTAGTAGCAGCTACAGTGCTGTGTTTTGGTTTTAGTAAGAGAATGATGTTATTACACTGATGTTTTCAGCTGTTGCTAAGTAGTGTTTATACTAGGTCCAAGACTTTTCAGCTTCTCATAAGCTGGAGGGGCAAAAGTTGAGAGCAGACACAGTCATGACAGCTGACCCCAAGTGGCCAAAGGGATATTCCGTATCATATGACATCATGCTCAGTATATAAGCTAAGGGGAAATCTGGCGGGGGGCTACTGCATGGGAACTATCTGGGCATTGGTCAGCAGATGGGTGAAAAACTACATTGTGCATCACTTGTTTAGTATATTCTATTTCTTTTATCAGTATTATTATTTTCTTCCTTTTCTGTCCTGATAAACTCTTTTTCTCGACCCTCAAGTTTTCTGACTCATACCCTTCCAGTTCTCTTCCCCAGCCTGCTGGGGTGAAGTGAGCAAGCTGCTGCATGGTCTTTGGTTGCTGGCTGGGGTCAAACCAGGACAGAACTACACAACATACAGAGGATTAACTAAGCGAAGAACCATGGAAGAACCTGGCAATCCTTTGCAGTTTTATATAGCCTAGCAAAATGAAACCCCTTTCTATTCCTGGCTAGATTTCCTTCACACACCCTCTTTGAATAGTTTATATAAAGAGAACACAAACTGTAGTACCTCTAAACGGTATTCACAAGGCTAATTTTAGGCAGAGGAAACCAGCCTCTTTCTAGACTTTCTATTAAGCCCCTGGAAGGACAGTGAATTCACAGGAGACTGTTAGGAAAAGATAATTAAAATGGATTTGTAATTGTAACCATCAAAAACAAAAAACCTCCAAACAAAACAAAAAACCCAAACAAAACCAAACAAGCACCCCCCAAAAAAACAAACAAACAAGCAAAAACAAAACAAAAAATCCAGTTGAAATATCAAACCAGTCACACACCAGCACCTGTACCTGCCTGATTGCAACTCATTTTTAGCTTCACCCAGGCAGATATTCATGTCCCTCTCAGACTACCCATGCTCCAAACGACAAATATTATGAGCTCTCTGGCCCAACCTTAGTCCAAAACAGTGTGTGACACCAACCCCACTGACTCTACACCACAGGAGAGACTGAGAACTGAAGTTATCTTGGAGGGCAAAAAAAGGCATCCCCCTCTCCATTAACCACACTGGTCAAGGAAGATCAGCCTACTGACCCTAACATTTCTTTTTCAGCTCCCTCCTACATGTCTTGTCTCCTTTTGTCTCCTATATTTCATGATTCACATCCCTAGGCTTAAAATGCAAACTGGGATTTGGAATCTCTTAACATCTTTCTCGATGAATCTCCATACACAATTTACAAAGCCTTATACAAGTCCCCTTATACCAACAAAAAGTACTGCCTTATTCCTGTATCACTACCATGGTTCAACAGGGCATGAAAGATCTTGACTTTCTGCAATTAAATTCAGAGTCAGTGACTCCACAACCATAATCTACTAATCTCCCAGGCTAAAACACTTCAGCAAAGGTCCATTTTTCTTCTTTCCTTTTTCCCCCCCCCCCTTATTCCTTGGGACTTGTAAGAGGAACAGCGTGCACCTGGGCAGGAAGCGATGCACCATCCACTACAGAACTATTTACAACCACAGTTATCCAAAGACACTCATTTTGGAACTCTATAATCCAAGCCTGAAAGCCTTCAGTCGTCTTGGTTGCAATAGCTATATCATGTTCAGTATCATGTGAGAAACACCTACAATGCGTTATTGCTCAAATCCAAAATACCTCAAACTTTTCAGACTAAAAGTGAGCTATGGAAGTGGTCTTATTTCCTAAAGCATGAAAAGCATAACACTGAAGTAAGTTGACATTACCCTCATTTCCATAAACCACTGTAGCCACTGACTGACACTTTGCAAGTTAAGCAGGAGAGGAGTCAAATTCATACTGGCATTTCCACTGTCAGGCAAAAAAGTATGAAGCGTGCATAAACCTGCAGTCCCATCTACCGCTTGTCACTGTATCAACAAAAAGCAAGTGCATATGTCACTTTCTCCTATCCATCTGCATTACACATATAGAAGGTATGAGGCTCCGTATCTTCTCAAATGCTGTTTTATATTCAGCAGTGAGCCTTTACTGTTTCAGAATAGTACCCACTAGGACAGGCTGTTTGGTACAAATTATCAGGTTAGAACTCATCTGCAAACAGTTACCACGTGTTAGGCAGCAGGTACACTTAAGTTTTTAACTGAACAAAATGTCTGAACTTCTGCAGAGATTCAACAACCTGAAACATGTATTATTGCATCTCCTAATTAGATGGTTACTAAAAATAGACTTCTTGATGACTTTTTCCTCCTAGAAAATTTACTCTTGAAGAAGGATATATTTTGTTACAAACACAAGGTTCCTCCAAACAACAGATGCAAAAAAGAAAGAAATAACTGAGTGAGGCTTATAATACTTTCTGAAAGCTTTAAAATATTTGATTAGATCTCCTTTGGAGATTATTTAATCTATGACTGAATTTTGTCTTCTGACTTTCAGGAATTGAATTGAAAAGAAGTGAGAGATCTATCTAATAGTTACAACAAAAAATAGTACACTTTCTATCAGAAAATATCAGTTAGTGGAATTAAAATAAAAGCCTCGAAAGTTTGATATAGAATGGAGAAAACAGATATCCATATCAGACTCTACACCTCATGCTTCAATAAAATGCATAGGCAGACTTTGCTCATAAAATTCTCAGGACACTTCATCTCAAATCAAGACTTAATTGACTGATGTTGCAAGGTCTCTTTATGAGAAATCATTCTTTAGAGGACAGACTGCAAAATATTTGCTAATAGTCTATGAAGTCCTGTACGTAATTAAAGAAAGTACATTTGTCAAATAAATTGATACATTATCATTTGCCTTCTCACTCTTAAATTCAAATTCAGCAAGCTATAATGCATCTCCAGTATATCAGCATGAGTTTAACAGGCCTCTGTTAGAGCTAGTAAAAACCTCAACTATTCTTCTGAAGAAAAGCTTGACATTGTATTTTTTCCATTCTTAAGATGACACTGTATTTAAGCTACACATCATATATTTCTTTGAACCAGAGTTCCTCAAAAAGCAAAATCAGATACCAAATAATGTAATTTAAAAAAAATAATTCTTTGAAATAAACAAAGAAGAGCCTTTTTTAAAACTGTATTCAGTTTCTACTTTGACAAAATTACATTTTCCAGTAAAATCATTTTGAAGATTTTCAAATCAACTCAACCTTAATTTATTTAACCATTATTTTTCTGAGATATAAAAAAACCCCCCTATTCTTACAAAGTTATTTAAAAAAGTCTTTACAATTTCATTTTCCATTTTTTGCAAGTGTAAACTTGTGTCAAGGAAATAAGTGAAAATTTTTATGTAAGTTAATGCGGGTAATTGCATCTATTTAGTGTTTACATAACTTTCCTTTGAGTCATTCTTTGGACCACCTAGCCTTGTGGGGTTTTCTCCACAAAAAAAAACAAAAACAAAAACAAAAACAAAAAAGTGTTTACAGCTGAAAAAATCATTCAACAGTAAGCATTTGACATGGCCACCCTTCCCCTTAACTGTTGACTAAGACAAGAAAATGGAATTTTTGTCTGCTAAAGCTTAGGCAGCAGTTTCATAGCTAGAACACCCTCAGCTCCTGTCAGATGCTCAGTTTCTCTAGGCTGAAGAAGTGAATTGGCACACCTACACCCGCTAATGACAGACAGCTTTTCTGAGATGAAATGGCAGCAGGTTAGTTCCTCTAAGCAGTTCAAAGGGTGACAGCAATAGCTTCACAAACACTGCCTAATCGTTATTCTGCTCCCAAAGGTGTTGCAGCTCATTGATACACTAAAATTTCATCCTGGATGCTGATAAAAAGCCCAAGCTATCATACAATTCTATTTGCTATACTTACCCAGAAAATGTTTTGCCCAACTGAGACTGTCAGCTCCATTTCTAGTCATTGTACAAGCAACATTAAGCAAATGTGGCATTTGGAACACTTGATGCTTTATACAAAAAACACAGAAATCTTCACTTTTTCTCTTTCTTCTTAATCTTTGGCACAAAGAGATGCATGTTTTGTCAAATGCATGGCAGAAATATCCATCTAATAAAAAACTAGTAATTTCAGTCATGAGAAGTAGAGTTCTACTTGTCACTCATTAAAAAAACCATGTTAAAATTTGTCTTATGGAGAAAGTTCTTTATACCCAACCCTCTTTCCCCTCAAACATCCATCAGATCTCTGATCTGCTCTTAACAAAATTGTTTCTCTTGAAAGACAGCTTATTTACACACATGGGAAGGCAATCCCAGAACAGTAGTGAGTACAGTTAAATAGGTATCTCCTCCTCCCCTCTTAAAAAAAAAAAAAGTTGAAAAAACAACATTCTCTGAGTTACTATCAGTACTTTGATAAGTACAAAGCCGAAGTCATACAACTACAGTTGTACTAAAATTGTTAAAAAGTAGCCAGTGTGTTTTGCTGAGCCAATAATCCATTAGTCACTTTTTTATGTTATGATCAGTAAATGACTTTCTTATTGGGACAGAAAGTGGAAAACACAATTCAGTGATCCGATGATAACCCACTCTGGGTAATACCTCCATAGGATTAAAGAGCATGAGTAACCAATATTCAAGCTGGATGCTCCTCAACAGGGGAATCCCAGAGGAAAGGCACCAGTTAAGAAGACACTATAGAAACTGATGAAAGAAGGAATAATTCAGGGCTACAGAACACATCTTGAATCTAGGAAACCTCTAAATTATAAAACACAAAAGGCAAAAAAAGTTCTCTGAATTACTGTTATAAACTTCTTTTGTTTACATAGTCTACTCTAGACACTGTTGCAGAGACCTTTCCATCTGACCTGATCTAGTTTGTCTTCTTCTCCGCCAAAGAAAATTGGCTTCATAAGCCTCTGCTTGAGATACCTGAAGCTAGAAGTGACCTAATATGTCTTACATGGCAGGAGGTGATCACCTTGCTACTACACTTGCTTAGCTCAAGTAGCATTTCTCTTTGAAACTTAAAACTTACAGGTTTCTAGCAGTCTGGATACCTCCACTTACTGGTATTCATGACAGTTAAAGACTAAGTCATTATATCCTATAAACATTCCTCATTCAAAAGAGTATTTATGATCCACTTGATTATACTATCCTCCTGTTCAGAAAAGAAAACTCATAGGAGTATGATTTGGGCTTTTTTCTTGGACCCACCTAGTTTGTCAGTCCCAGGCATTTTTTCCCTGAAGGCTGAATGTCACTCCACCAAGCCCATTTTCCTCCCTTTCAAGCCTCTGCCTTCCCTCCTTTCCACCATATCTCGTTCCCCAGCTCACAGCATTACACCATTGCAAGGCCTCCACATAAAAATGCTTACTGTTACTTTACATTAGATATTTAGACACAAGATTAGGCCTCATTCCCTCACAGCAAATATTTTATTAGTAGCTGGAATACACTCCTAGATAGGTACAGTTTCCTGTGAACATTTTTGATGATACAGTATTTGACACTGCATGAAATGCAAACATATTTATTTGCTGAGTTCTGTGCCTATTTATTGAAAAAAAAAAAAGTGACTGTCTCTAGCAATATAACTACCTGAAACTTTACTGCTATGTCACAAACACTTGTTGCACAAGTGCACTTTCACATTAGAGGATAACGATGAAAGCCGAAGAATATTTAGAAAGGAAGCAGGAACAGACACAAATACCTTGAATTGTTCAAACTTCAGTGCTCCTCACACACACACAAAAATATTTGTTAATTCTGTTGATCACTTGTATGATCAATAGAAGCATCACCATTCTCTGAAACACCAACCTTTCTGGCAAAGGGTAATCATAATGCAGAAGATATTTTTACTTCTCACCATAAAAGGAGACGTTATTGCTACAAATTCACTGATTTAAAATCTCTACAACTGCAGCTGCAATTAGCTTCTTCCAGATATTTGGGGGGCAAGAAAAGAAACATACGTGGGAACTGGAGTTCTCAAAAAACCTGAAATGTCAGAAGTTTTTTGAAGGCAAAACCAGTTTTGGCCAGTATAGTCATAATGCACCTGCAACTTGAATTCTACATCTACTCTACATCTACATCTACCCTTCAGAATGGCTGCCTGTGTGATGACAGCCTTCTTTTCATGGTGTTACTGGAATATGATTTAAAGATAGAGAATTTAACTAATGATGGATATGTGAGAAACAACAAAGTTAAAGCACAAAAATATTTTACCGATAGGAGCTGCCAAGAAACAGTTGGACAAAAGTAGAACATAATCATGGAAAATGTTAGCATGTGCAATAGATATATAATAATACAAAGTTAGTTTAGTGCATTTCTTGTAACAGAAGTCAGAACAGAGTTAGAATTAAACATCTACTGTATCTGGTTTACCCTCCCTTCCTGTCATCAAGGATCCAGAAACTATTTGCTTTTCTTTGCCATTTTTTTAAACGGCTCTTTTTGTGTGTGTCTTATCTCAGGGGATAAACAGTAACAAAATACATTTGTTAGTAAATGTGTCAGCTTCAAGAAACACCTTATTGAACAGACTGAACAAGCCTTTTTGATCCTTTCTTGGGTCTTTCATTCTTTTTGGGGGACAAACCCAAAAAGGTGCTATGCTACCAGCTCTAGAATTAGATATTCTGGCAGCCCTCTGACTCAGGTGAAATACTCAGTCTTCAGGCCTAAATAAATGCTGACAAGATAGCAAATTTTTGCAAAATAATCATCCGACCTCTCCCAAGTAATTAACATGATTGCCTTAAGTGAGTGCTAGTCCCCATGGATTAGCCCATTTAAAATACCAAGATTAAACTAACTTTCCAGGAAGTCAATTATTTATTTGTAGTGTGCATTGGTCATCACAGACTAGTCTTTGTTCAAACTGATTCCCCAGCTGTCAGTCAACGATATTTTATTTTACAGCATATTAATGCCAGCTGCCCAATATGTGCATTTTGGTAGCTGGAGAGGCAAGGCTGAATCTACTTGCCACGAATATCTTGAACCCAGCTGTCATTCACAGCATCTGCCAGTTTTATCTGATTATATTTATACGTACATCAGTCCTAAACCTGATGCCAATAGAGTTTTGTTATATTGCATGATCAATCATAACTTAAGAGGTAGCACACCTTAGCTATTTGCAGATTAATTCTACCAGAAAGGAATTTCTGCTCAAAGGTTAAATAAATCATGAAGTATTTATACCTCGCTGCAACTACCTCAGCCTGCATAACTCCAGTTTCATCTGCCTGTTCATCTTCAAAATAGACACAATGAAGTGGAAAGATTGTAACAGAAAAGAAGTAGGGTGAAATTAATTTTGCCATCTGTAAGAGGATAAAGCAAATTAAAAAAAAATAAAGTCCAAAAAGTACAATAATCATGCCTGTATTATTTGTTGTATTTCACATATACTTTGTGTTAACCTCATCACCTCCCCCTCCCCAAACCCATGAAACTAATTTGAAATTCAGGAGCAAAGCCATGTTTTGGGGTTTTTTTGTGATGTTTATCATCGCGTTCTACCTGCCACTGGTCCCAAGACTGCAATTGCAAATCTTTAAAACAAAACCACACAGAGGAAGAAGAAAAACCATCAAATGATTATTGTAAAAATATATTTTTTTATAGTTTGTTGCTTCACTGCATGTAATTTGATCAGGGGCCAGTCAGCCCACTCTCATTCTAATGATCCTGCCCCTCCAAGTAATTTCTTTAGTGGTTAGGAGTCTATTCATATCAAATGGACTTTATTATTGCATTAATAATTCAGCAACTCCCACAGCAAAAGAGTAAAAAGGATAAAAAGTAAATTCCCATTCCTCTACCAGCCTCCCTGAACTGTTTCTTTCCCCTCCATCACAGAACACTGCAGATTTGTTTCTTTTCCAGTGTCAGAATTTTACATATTCAATTACCTCTTTGAGGACTGCTAGTAAGCAGAAAAGGTTAGGCAACTTGAGAGTCTTATATTCCCTTGGAAATTTCAGTTTCTAAGGAAAAAAATATCTGCCACCTTTATTAATAACTGTTCTGTAGAGCTATTCAGCTTGAATGTTTCTAAACAGCTTATAAATCAAGCTGAAGTTCATGAAGTCTTGATTCTTTGGCCCTACGTCAAGAACAGAACTGCTTTCTGGCAAGTGTACTATAATTCTTGACTGCAATTACACAATCATCTTAAAGCAATGACATTTAATGAATTATATACATAACATTTATAGTAACAGGCTGCATTTTACACACAATCCAAATGTCATGACCTGTGTCAACAGGTTGTAGCCCTTTAGTTCTCAGTAGCGGGCAAGGCATACTGTGCATTAATGAAGCTTTAACAAGAGCAAGAAAGTGCCAGAAACAAAGGAAAACAAAAATAAAATTAATGCATCTATATACCTTCTTAATTTGTATTGCCAGAATTCATTGAAAAGCATACTGTAATACTTTAATATACTGTAGTATGGGAGGCTTTAATAAAATAACATAATTGCAACAGATTTCACTGCATTATTTGGCCACTAAATATTCCATCAGAAATAAAAAAAAATAAATAAATTGCATAGACAAGTGGAGCAAAAAGTGAAATTCTATTTACCCAATTTCTATTCTATAGTGAAATTCTATTCACTCTTTTGCTAACTAAAGCTTCTCCTTGCCACTCTTGTGAGGCCAAAGTCAAGAAGAATAAATTTGAAAACTAACAAAGCTCAAGGATATTTGGTGGAAGAAACCAAAATCTTCTATGCCTAACAGCCATCCATTTACTAAAGAGCTACAATTTTTCATAATCCACTGTTGTCTCCAAAGCCCTCTGCAAAGGACAAAGCTGGTGGCCTTTGCCTTGCTTCTACTGTTTGTGTTCCTCATGAGCTTGGACTTGATGTTGTGCCCCCATGAGGTGTACAGAACACATGCTGCTGTATTTTCATTCCCGTTGAAATGCTGAAAAGAGCAGCCATAGCAGGCAGCTTTTCCAGCAAACAAGAATGGTGGGAATCACTCTGAAACTTCCACCCAGGCAGAGAAAACACTGGTTGCACATCACAGCAAATGTGCACTGGAGAACCACGGCCCCCATTCTAACCCAAGAAAGCAAGACCCTTGTTCACATTAAGGCTTGCACAGCTGCATGTTTGGGAACCATGAACTGCTGCATGAGAGCAGGAATCTACTTTTCTTTTTAAACAAATTATTATCTCCTATCTTTACCATTCCCTGAAAACACAGTATGGTTACACAAAGTTGAAGAAACTTCTCATGGCATACACCTCTGAACAGTAGAAAAATGATGGGGTTTTGGCAACAATTCAGGAACAACTGTGTTTCCTTCTCTTCCTGGGTCTGTATGCTCTTTTAAAAAGTTTAAACAAGAATATAAAGAATATTCAAAATTGTCCTTGTACACAATGTTTACTATAATTATTATTTCCTATTAGACATATTTCTTCTTTTAACAGAGCTATTTTGTGTATCAATGGTGAAGCAACAGGCACTGATATTTTTCTATTTAATGCAACTGAATGCTTTCAGCTGCAGCTAACAGAACTCATGCACCACATCTCCCTAGCTGATCATAATCAAGCATAAACACCTTAAACCCCTCATTTCTCTTGCATATAATTTACTGAGAGGCAATAGGCACATACCTAGGGCGTAGTTGCATAACTCTAAACAACCCCAAGTTCACTTGAGCTGTTACAAAGTGCACTCTTGTATTAAGCCTAGATCATAATGCACCTGTGTCAGAAAGTATTACAAACCTATAATGGTCTCTTTTTCCATCTATGCCCTTACACACATACATATAGCTGGGCAAATTTTTCTGTTGTTAGATTCTAATTGGTACTGAAATTACCTGCTCCATACCAATCACATTAAATATAATATCAGCCAACACCTCTTTTTTTCACCTGGCATTTACCCACAGTGAAATTTAATATTGGTTCTGATTATTCTTAACCTTAGGCTGCTGAACTTCACTTACTTTTTTGGATGTTACCCAGTGTCCATGACATGTAGAAGACATCCCCTGAGGTGCACGTCAAAATTTGTGGCTATTAAGCTGTCATCTGTTATGTTCTGGGGCAATGAAATTCTTTTCTAGAAGACAAGTTTTGCCTTGCTATCTCTGTTACTCAAGAAACTCAATTTTCCAAAGCCAACGACTTACTTTCTTAAAGGTTTCCCCCCCTGCCATGTTGTCTGTGTGGCTCATAGCAGTTTTTGTGCATGGGAACTGAACTCTTTGCAACCACTGCCTCAACACTGTATCCCACCCCTGCCATACTGGGAGCTTCTGTGCTGCAGCAACTCTGAGGGAAAAAAAAAAAAGCAAACAACAAAACAAAAACCAAACACTTCCCCTTCCCTCCCCCCCAAGAAAACCCCCAAACCAAACAAACAACCTAACAAAAAAACCAACAAAAAACCAAACAGCATCAAAAAAATATTACTTCTTTGGGAAGGGCTAACTATCATTCCTCCGATATTGTGGTAACTCGTGTCATTGACCCTTACAGGTGGTGCCCAGTTTAGCTCCTAAGAAGCCAGGGGATAAGAGATGAAAACTGTGCCTACTTAGCCTGATTTTGCTAGAGCTATTCACTGTGAATTTCTGCCAAAACAAAATAATTTGAAACAACAAAGCTGTGAGCCACAAACTGTATTTGCTAGCAGGTATCACATGGGTTTAATAGAGGTCTTGGGTGTCACTACTGTGGGGAAACTCTCAAAATGGTAAGGAAACAATTGTTTTTGGTGGATATGAAAGGGACTGGAAGGAGTGAGAGGTCCCAAAGGACTGTGGGGAATAATATTTTCCAGGTTGCACTCGCTGCCAACCACGGCTTTCCAGGCAGTAGAGGATGTTACTGCACATCGTCACTAGATCAAGATCAAAACAACCAAAATCCAAAGCAAATGGATGTGTGTGATATTCTATTCCCCATCACTTTACATCAAGTGAGGCTCATACATGCCTGGGAACAGTTTCATCTATATACAGGGCAATGCTTAAAACACAGCATATTTTGCAGTTTTCTTGAGTAATGAATGTTTACTGTTTTATAAAAAGAAGAGTTTAAGATGATTTAATCATTGACTCTGACTTTGGATAGAAATGAACAAATGGAGGGGTTTTAGGGGAGTTTTTTGTTTGTTTATGCTGGGTTTTTGTTTGTTTGTTTTATTCTTTAAACATAGCATTTGATAGGACCCAACTAGCTCTCCTTCATGGATGAAGACAGTATCATTCACTCACACAGATACTGCCACAAGGCTCGAGGTTGGAGGAGCTGGGAAGAAAAACACTATATGCTGATGTGTCATGAATCCTCCCAGTTTCAAACTGACAGTTATGAAATGCCTTCTACAGAAATACTGTAAAATGTAAAAACATTCTTTCTCATTGAATATGCCATTTATATATATTTAAAAGCAAAATGTGAAGCAGTTGTCTGAAGAAGCAGGGACCTAAACTTGAAAGCCAAGCCAGTATCCATGCTGCTGTGAAATAATGATTACCATTAAGAATAAAAGAAGAACAGCATATAAAACTAGGTTTTCCACATTAAAAGAAAAGTTCAAGGCACTTCTTTGAAACTTTTGCTCCATGACATACATCACGTTTTTTCCAGCTCAATCATACACATCATCTGTCAAACATCAATCCCTTGTACACTGAAACGGCTCCCATTACTTGTAACCTGCCAGCCTTCTGATCTTTAAATGTTTGTTTCACACATGTTGCAAGATGATCCAGAATTATCCCAAATTTGTAGCAACAGCCTGTTTACAGTAACACCAAATGAATAAAATGGAAGAAAATGACAGAAACAAAGGCTTTTGAGTCTGAATGCCAAACCAGTTCTTCCATGTAAGTTCATCCCCATGCATTCAAATAGCTGACTGTGGTAAGGAGACAGGTTTCCATCTAAAATATTTCTACCAGCACTTCCTACTGCCATACAAAGAAGGGAAATGAAGGGGATACTTCAATATATATGCATACAAACACGTATATACACACATTTAAAACAAATACCAGGTTCTTAAATTTAATTCCAGTAAGAATCCAAAGGTTTCCCATGGAATTTGGCAGAGACCACATTACATGTTCTAACATGTTTGTAATCAAGCTACATATCAAAGCAGTTCAACAAAAGAAACAGAGTAAGCAACCTCAAATGTACTAGAGGAGCAATCACATGCTCTTCTGAAAATGTGCAGTGCACTTAAGGAAAATGGAACCTGTCAGGAATAGAGTAACTTTCATCTTTTCACCATAATTTCTAGAGAGTATGTCCTATGAGGAGTGGCTGAGGGAGCTGAGGTTGTTTAGCCTGGAGAAAAGGAGGCTCAGGGGAGACCTTACACTCTCTAAAACTACCTGAAAGGCAGGTGTAGCCATGTAGGGGTCAACCTTGTCTTCCAGGCAACAAGTGACAGGATGAGAAGACATAGCCTCAAGCTGCACCAGCGAAAGTTCAGGCTGAACATCAGGAACAATTTCTTCGCAGAAGCATTGGACTGATTGCTCAGAGAGGTGCTGGAGTCACCAGTCCTGGAGGTGTTCAAGAAATTACTAGACAAGACACTTAGCATCATGGTTTAGTCAACAAGCTGGTGATTGGTCAGAGATGGAACTTGATGATCTTAGAGGTATTTTCCAACCTAAATGATTCTGTGATCTGAATTTTTTCCTACTGTTACTTCTAAATGAAGAAGACCTCTGGAAGTAGACCTCTGTGGTCTAGGTATGAACAAGTTTGTGTGGGTTGTCAAAAGTTTATACACAATAATACATGAAAGGTCATCAGCTTCCCCTCAAACATGCTATTGAATATATAGCTAAGAGGAGGCCCCCAAACTTCATCCCAATTAGTTTCTTTTACACCACCAGAACATGGAAGCTAAATACCACAGGACTAAAACCTACCACCAACTGGAACATTCTTTCCCAATACCCTCAAGGAAACAGCATGGAAGGAATTTCTTCTAAAACAGAAGAATTTCTAAAATCAACTGTGATTTAGCTGTAGAATAATAAAACTAAATTGAATGAAATGCAAGATTGACGGCTATTAAATAGCCAGACCTGGGAAGAACATTCTCAGAAACAGATAAATATAGCCTTAAATGTTATATATTACAATACAAAATTTTAACTTCTTTTTCTCAAACCTGCTGGGGTTTGCAACCGCTGAAGTCAGGGTGAGACTCTACAATCTCTACCTCAGAAAACCATTGTTATATATTTAGCTTTTACTTGTATTTTTAGATAATTATGGCTTGAGAAAAAATCACTTTCCACCTGTTTCTTAAGAGGTTTTTTTCCTGCAAAGACAACTGTTCTCTCCCTATAGTTTGGAGCCACTGAGGGGGAAAGGAAACCCTATGTAATGTAGCCTATGCTATATGCCGAAACTGACCTAACAAAACTTTGTGGCATTTCTGGGACTTCAACAACTCTAAAACTGTTCACCAAGAAGCACTTACTGATCCCATTGAATCCTCTTTCTTTTGTGCTGTAACCCAGTAATGAGGGCAGATTCTTAAAAAAACAAGGAAACAAAAACACTTTATACAGCACACAGTATATTCTGACCAGAAGGGTAAAATGTAAATATACATTAGAACAGCCTAATTAGTAACTGGGCACTGTAAACCAGGAAGACTTGTTTGCTATACCAGTGATGTTCTCTATGGAAGACTCCCATAAATTACCCAGGACTTGAACAAACAAAATATTACTAGAATAATTAAATTATTCATGATTAATAACTGTTATTGACTAGTGTCCTTTTCCCTTTTGTTTACAAACCTCTTTTCCACATTAGTTTAATGTATTTTCTGTAGATTCTCTAGGAAAACTATGATTTCCATGAAACAGTTGCCCTTTGCCATCCAGTACATACAAACTGGCCTTTAAGCCACATTGATGTTTCTTCACTTAGACAAGGTTTAAATAAAGAACAACTTGCAGAAACAGCAAAGAATAAATACTATCATGTGTATGCACACATTCATTTGTAGCTTACAATGTCAAGATAAGGAAGAAAGTTGCTCTGTGTACTCAAAATACCTCACCAGATTACTAAAGGACCCAAAAGATCCCCTGGGAGTTCCAAATCTGGCAAAGTGGGGAAAAAAGCCCACCTGTTTATGTTGAGTAGTATGCAGTATGGATACAGAATCACAGAACATGCTGAGTTGAAAGGGACCCATAAGGATCATCAAATCCAACTCTCAGCCCTGCACAAGACCATTCTCAAAAGTCATACCATGTGCCTGAGAACATTGTCCAAATGTTTGTTGAAGTCTGTCTGGCTTGGTGCCATGACCACTTCCCTGGGAAGCCTGTTCCAATGCCCAGTCACCCTCTGGGTGAAGAGCCTTTTTCTAATATCCAGTCTAAACCCTCCACAACAGAACTTCTGCCTGGGTGGCTACAGCAATAGCAGACAAAGTTGTGAAAGCTCATTCTAGTTCATGGAATTTAAAATTTTTTCCAAGATGTGATTTTTGTCTGAGTTTTTATTTTGATTCTTCACAAAAACAAGACCTGTGGCCTGAGGAATGGGGATAAGGTCTGTGTAAAGAAGATCCTCACAAGGTCGATGCACAAATTGCAGGAAAGTGCATGGACTGCAGAAGGATGTCTGGGCACCCACTGAGACTACAAAAATGGTATGCTGCAAAGTGAGGACAAAGCATGCAGAAAAATCTCAATATTCTTAAGGTAAGATACAAAGATGCTGGGAAAGAGAAGAGTCAGACTTTCTCACCCTAAGGAACTAGAAATCTATGGGAGAGCAGTGCAGCCTTCTTCACATTAATTAGTAGTCATATTGCACCCCATGAAACACTAAGGTAGTCTTTCATAATCATGACTTTAACAGGCACACTTCATAAAAAGGAATTATACAAAGTTTAAGAGGAGGAAAAAACCCAAAACACAGCAAAACCCCAAACAATAAGCCCAGCATACAGATCTAATCAGAAATATATTCTCAGATTATTTTTTAGTAATCAGTCATGCTAAATAAATCAGTCCTCCAAAAAAGGAAGAGTTTAAAAGTACAAAATTAGAATCCCTAACTTAAAACTCAAATTCACATCTCTAACATTGCAGGATTAAAACACAGCTGTTCTTTGCAACCCACAAGCCCCTAATTCAGGTGATTCATGGTATAGAACTCAACATGAACCCTGGAAGACCCAGAAGTTTGCTTCTCCTGCATAAGATTAACAGTGCTGGAAATTACTAAATATGTAATAAATAGTAATTGCTTTCTAATCAGTGCCACAATATTTGATGCTTGAAGAAAATAATGCAAGACCATATGGAGAACTACCAAGTAAAGGTGTAGGATCTAGTTGAACTCACTTCAAGTTTCAATGTATGTATGTGAATTTATATACAAGTGAATATATTTATATTCATATATATTTATATGCAGACAGCGTGAAGTGCTTCACATATATATTACATTATTAATGTTGTCAATTAAATTTTCATCCAGATGAAGTCTGTATGTTTTGACTCTGGACTACTGGCAAGTCTGTTCCAAATTACTCCACTGAGATGAACTGAAGACACCCAACAGAAGGGCTCTAGTATATCTAAGTAAAGATATATCATCCTGTCTTTATACACTCCATGCACAGAGCCAAACCAAGAAACTTGACTGTTCTCTCAGTCTGCTAATGTCTCTAAAAAACCATCAGGGAGGACCACCATGTAGCTAGCAGCTGTTTTTTAGACATCTCTAAATGAAAGAGTTTCCCTTTTTTAAAATATTGGGATGATAAACATGACTAGAAATAATCTGAAGTGTCCAAGCACAGTGGGAGGGAGCAGAAGACATGGCTGTGCTGAGAGGTGCATCCAGCTGCTGAGCCTGTGGGTTCCTCTGAAGCAGACGGACAGGATGAAAAATTAGAGAAAGTGTTCCTGGGCTGGATACATTTGAGTAATGAGGGAAGTTTGTAAAAGTAAATCAGAAAAAAACATGCTTAAGTAAGATCAATCTAGAGCAAAATAAGGCAAACTGATAAATCAAATCACAGTTGAAATATCAGATGTGAAGAGCAAGTAGAAAGAAGAGACCCAAAAAGAGAGAAAGCAAACTGTAACTGAAAAGTGGCATTAGGTCTAGTGTGAAAAATCATGAATAGCTAGGAAAAAATGGCAATAAGAATGGTGAGTGTGAAAGCAAATAGTCCAACTTTAATATAGCAGGACAAACATTAACAAGGAAATGGAAAATTACCATACAATTCTGCAGTTCCCCAGAAAATCTACAGCTAGGATAGCCTGAGAAATAAGTATGAACATTACAAACAACAATTAAGTAAAATTCACTCTCTTCCAGAGATTGTGATATATAAAGGCTCTAAGTCAGACATTCAGAGGAATAGGGTGGTGAGCAGCAGCAGTTCACAGGTGCAAAACAGATACTTTCCTAAACTCAAGCACATCCAACTTCCCAGCCCTTCAGCAACCAAATGCAAACACAAATGCTGTAGGTCTTGAGCAGAGCACTGTGGAAGATAAAAATAGTTCTGCCTGCAACAAACACTTGTCTCTACAGGCTCACAACCCAGCAGTTGAGAAGCACGAGGTGCACTTTCCATTTCCTAATAGAACATCAAATCACATGCTCAGCCACTTGTAGATTAAAACTAGCTGTCTTACAGCTGTGCAACTGGTGATAGGATTAAAGGAACACATAAAATGCTTGCAAAGATACTTGTCAATTTGGGATCCCCTGGATACAGCTCATCCCCGAAAAAGACACAGTGCACAACTCATGGGCAATATCGAAAACACAGCAGAAGAGGGGAAAAAAAGTTCCAAAATGCCCATAACTGAACAAATGCATATTGTGAATATGCAACTAAGTTTTATTTCATATCGACTCTATAGCAGCATATGGGGGCGGGGGAGGGGGGGAACATTAGAAAATTGAGCTGCAGAAAGTTTAGAGGAGATACATGTGTTTGAAATAAAAAAGAATGGCTCTCTGTATGTGAAATTGAAAGAAGAAGTGGGAGCAGGCACCAAAGAAGGAGGTTTTGCCATGCTCTTGCCGACATATGTGACCTAGCTACTGTGGAGAATGCCAGTTTGTTTTGGGTTGTTTTGTTGGGTTTTTTTTGTTTTTTTTTATCTTCCTGAAGTGCTGTCACAACAGCAGTCCAGCGAGATAAAAGGGCACTCAAAACTGCAGGCACACTTTAAGCTCACTAAGCATTCTGTTATTCTCTGATAGCTTCCATTTTATTACGGAAATGTTTCCACATGGTAATGAATTATGTGTGCAAGGAGAAGGCTCCTTCCTGAAGAAGATTATAGCAATACATCAAAGAAAACCCCAAAGAAAGCATCTGGTTGCCCAAAAGAACATAGTATGTTCTAATTCCCTTTTTATTATGTTTTTTCTGTTTCTTTTTAATGGGAGAGAGGCACAGACAAAAGAAAGGAGTGGAAAAAACTACAGTGAGAAATAGCAACAAGGAGCACTGCAAGGAAAGAATGGTTAATTACAGCACAAGAAAAGATGCAAGGAATGTGAAGAATGTCAGCAAGTAAATAAATCAATAATCTACAGTCATCATCTGCATTCCTGGACTACCTTGAAAGCAAGGATATCGTCCTTTAACATTCCTGACAATAGAAGAGATTTTCAAGGAAGACCCCCACCCCACTGCATGCTCAGTTTCTGCCAGCACCCTTGTGTCAACAGCTGATTAAAGAGAACTTTTCCAAAGGGAGCCTGTACTACCTCTTGTAACAGTTTTGTTAATGCAAGCTTGTAAATATCTTGGGACAGCTCAGAAACATTAAGTAGCCAAAATTAATGTCGTGATCATTGCACTTAGTTGAAAATAACTTTAAGGTCATTATCAAACCATTGCAGGAATAATGCCCTAGATTCCCCACTCAACATAGCTCTCCAAAACATACTGACCCCTAGCAGCTCATATGGAATAACAGCATAGATCAATAAAGCCAGAAAATTAATGTGGTTTTACAGATATATTTCTTCACAATGGTATCAACATACCATAAAGTAAGATTTTACAGAGGAAATGGAAGGTGAGCAATAGAGACAAGAGGACCTAAAAGTCAAGATTTAACAAGATGGAAACAGTCTGTATTACTAATGGGGAAAAAAACCCAAAAAAACCCCAAAGCAAAGCAAAAATCAGAACAAACCCCCAGACCCTCAAAATAAGTATAAAACTAACATTAAGGATATGCCACCAAGTAACACAACACAACAGAAGTGGTTCTGCAGAGCAAAGCAGTGAGTGTTAAGAACCTTACTGACAGCCATCCCTTATACATTCCTGGGGGTTGGGGATTACTTCAGACTAATCCTAGACTAGTCCCATGAACTGAGCATCCAGTAGCGGTTGAGGTAAATAGTCTGGTTTAGTTTCATCCATAAAAGAATCCATATCAATCTGTGCCACAAATCATAAATGGGGAACCAGAGAAATTCAACTTGGCACTCAACTGAGCCAGTGCCAACATAGATTTACCCAAAGCTGCAATATGACTTGGATGCTATATATAAAAAGTCTTGTAAGTCCAATATCTGTCTCAAACAAACAACAACAAAAAAATAAAAAGGGATGATTTCACGAGCACTGTTGCTTAGAAAGCCACTTTGTCTACAAGACATCGCAGTAATGCTCCAAAAATTGCTGTGTCAAACAGAACATACTGTACAAAACCCACAGCAAATCATCATACAGAATAATTTCCAATCTGGACTTGTCTTCACACATACAGGGAATGCTTTTGCAACACTTGCATTTGCAAATGAAGCTGATACAATACAATTAGGTAGCTGGGGGCATCTTTTTATGAGACTGAAGAAATTTCTTAATGAAGTGTATCCATTAAACAAGATCTTTTTCAATGCCATTCTACAGCAAAGGTGGGAGTTCCACCCCCAACTATTCACATGTATTTAACAGATTTTACAGTCATCTTTTAAATAATGTATGCAACTACATTAAAAAAAAAAAAAAAAAAAAAAAAAAAGAAAAAAACAACACAAAANAAAAAAAAAAGGCAAGAGAGAGAAAACCTACTGTACCTGTATGTTGTTCTTCAATCCAAGCTTGCAGATACATGAAGAGGAGTAGACCAGCTACTCCAAACAGCAGCACAGACACAAAGACTTGTCTTAGGTTCATGACCCTATTAGGGGACTTCTTTTCAGCTTTCAGAGAGACTCATGGCTCACTTTTCTGAAGTTTTCAGCATGCCTGCATCTTCTTTGGCATCTTCCCCAGAGACACCAACCTGGAACAACAAGAGATGGAGGTTGTTCTCCTGTTACATTTTTATTCTTCACCAGAGACTGTGTAAACAGCATACTATATACAAGCTGGAAGTCTTACAAGCTATTACTCTCAATGCTTATATTTCTGCTCACAGTCTCAATGTTTTTTCTACCCCTGGATGAGTTCCAAGCAAAAGTGTTTCTCAAAGTGGCTGAAAAGACAAGTCCACCTCCGCAACACCAAACATCACCCACTGCTGTAACAGAAGGAGGTCATGACCCAGCTCAGATCTTGGGGTGTCACACCAGTACACCACGCTGCCCACCAACCATCACAGCTGAGAAGCTACAGCAAGCAGCTGGAGCATCCCGGGTGGCAGTGTCACACTCCGAGGCTGCCAGCCCTGTGATGGGCAACCCAGCAATTCTGCCTCTGGATCATATAATCCCCTAAGAAAGGGAGCCCACAGTCACTTCCACAACACAACAACACTGCTCACAGTGCCACAGCATTGGTTCAACCTGTGCATTGAGGAGTCATAGTCTGATGTTCACCCTCAAATATGAACCCAAGTTCAGTTTTGCACTGCTAGGGAACATCAGCATAAGGCAATATCAGTAATGCAGTGGAAAAGGAGTTAATGGATCATCTTTTTACTCAGCTATTTTGCAACACGTAGAAGGTCCTGTCAGAAATTAAATTCTTGCCACTAAGTTTAATAAAAATGGGCTCAAATGTAAAAACTTATCAAAAAGGTTACTTTCTTGCATGGCAGCAGGCCCAGAAAAAGCAAGTTATTTACCTGATATTCTGCACCTGCCACAAAGGGGTCATAATTCAGTTTATAACATCGGAACATAGAAGATACTGTGGATCACTAAAAAGATAACTCTGTAACATGAACGAGAAGGCGTTCACTTTGAAAGCACATTATTAGAAGCTGAAGAGTAGCTGTTGAAACTGGCCTGCACAGCAAAAGAAAAAGTGTTAAAATTCAACATAATGGACATAAGTGCATACCTGACAGAAGAGTCTGGTGAGCTACCACAAAGAATGCAAGTAAAAACTCAAGCTTTTTAAGGAATACAGCCTAACTGGAAAATATTGAAAGACAAATCTGTTAACAGAATAGACCTAAAGTACACATGCATTCAAATACACAGAAAAAGAAAATGCAGGCACTTAGTTATTCTGAAACATACAAGTACTGCATGTTCCATGACTTTATACTTTTAAATAACTCAGCACAGCTACATCTATAACTGCTGAGTTTCTAAAAATACAGTACACATAAAGCTTAGCAGGAACTCCCATTAAAAACAGCTGTTGAATGAAGAAAGTAACTACATTAGACACAAAAGATCTCAAGAACAAAAAAACTGTGTTCAGAACTCTTCGGAGTTTTTTTCCAATTCTGTGTCATTAAGCTATGTGCTTAAGCACAAACTTGCCTGTAGAAAATGTAACTCACAGTTTAAATATTAATCATTTTTTATGTAATTGTTATGTAGAAGACAGATACCCAGACATTAACAGAATATAAATGTTCTAGCTGAAGACTTTTTTGTATGGGTCATGAAGCAACTGGTTCAAACCTGACACACTAAAGAAAGGTATGTGCTTTATTCCACTTAACTCTTTCTGCTTTGATTCTGCAGAGAGGGAATTTCTTGCATGCTATATACAAGTACTTCTTTGCAGCTATTGTGATGTTGCACAGGATTGGAAGGAAGCAGTGAAGAATGGGGAAAAAAAAAAAAAAGCTTGGGAAGTTCTGTGAAATGGTTTTTGTAAAGGTGTGGGTAGTGGAGCCTCTTTTCAGCCAGTTCTTCATTAGCTATTATCACTTGCACCTTCTTTTCCTATGGTGCCCTCAGCATTCTCAGACTTGCACTCTATGTATGCTACAGGTTCACTTAGGTCTTTGCACCTAACTTCAGTGCTGCAGCAAATACGCTGTTTGCATGTCTTCAGAAATTACTCTGCTAATGAGACAGAAGCTTCCCAGCATAAGCAATGCTTCAAGAACCATTAGTCAAAGAACCAACAAGTACAAATCTCTTCTGTTTTCCCTTAGACAAAAGCTGTGTTGTTCATGTAACAGGACATTGACAGCACCTGGATTAGGAAAAAAAAAAACTTAAAAGCAGCAAGTAAATAAGATGTGAGGTTCTGAATAAGTATCTTAGAAATAAAATACTTAAATTAGCAGTACTAAAAAGCAAGAATCTGTTTCTTTTGAAAAAAGTTGTTTGGGATTCACAAGTTTATCTCATAATAAGACAGTGAGCAATCCTGACACGCACAATGAGAGTGGCATGCTCCAAATAAGCCTGCCTTTCTGTTTTGTCACTTGCTTTCATCTCCAACTGCTTAAGACTCCCATATTTTGAGCCCTTCCTTCTGAAAAAGGATCCTTGGCGCGACAGGGGGGGCAATTAAAGCTTTTCCAGGCCACATGGATGATGCTGCAAGTAAAGCATTTCACACGACATCCCCAGAAACCTTTCCGACATATGTAGGCTGGCACTGATGCTCCCCTTGACAGCTCAGTTCTTGCCACCACCATGAGGGCTTACACACCTGCACAGTTACATTCTTCTGACTGTTCATCCAGCTGAATAGCTGGGTGAATAGCTCAGCCAGCTACAAAGTGCTACAAGAAAAAGGGATGGGGACCTTACCATCTGTGAGAAAACAATTACAGCCCCAAAGGATGTACCCAAGGAATAGTGCCGATGCTTTTTCCTCTAGCAGTAGCAGGTATCACATGCATCCATGACACATGATAGCATAGGATATACAGCTAATCTTGCTCAAACACCATCACAGTTGTATGCAGCATCACCTTCAAGCCCTGAAAGGTGATGATGCAGATGTGCAATAAAATCAGGAGCACGTCCTAGTGATTTAATCTGACAATAAGAAAACAGATGTTTTACTACTAGGCTAGTTTTGTTTTTGAGTGGATAGAAGTTCCTAAAACTGTAATTCTTTGTTTATGTGTTTGCTAGTTTTTAAGATTAAACAAGAGTAACAGTACTTTTAATTAAGATTACCTATTTTAGCACAGGTCAGACTCTAAATACATCAAGGCCATTCAAACTCTGAAGCTACTCTGCTACCTTATAAGATTTTAAAGGCTTTTCAACTTGAATAAGTAGTTTAATTTATTTAACACAGTGATTTGTAACCCCTATATGAAAAAATTATAGTGACATTTAAAAAAGTCTGTGTCTATGAGCCTTCTATCAGAACTTGAAAAATGGCTGCACAACACTGACAAATTTGCTCCTTTGGTATTAAAGAGCAATGCTTATGGATAATACTCTCAGGCACCCTGGGAAAGAGGAAATACCTGCAAATATTCTTTAACCAAGATAAATGGTTTCTTGTGGCTGTGAAGAGCCAACAAGCAATTACTTTCAACAGAAGTATTTTCAAAAGAGATCAGCTGCATTCAGAGGTTCAGCATCCCTACTTACCCTCACTCCCCCTGTGAATCTTTCTTTGCCCCTCTGTCCTGGGCAACATGGCTCCACTAGGGGGTATTTTGACCATCCTGCTGGATAGGATTCTTGCCACATGGAAACTAACATAGCCCATCCCTTGCTACAGGGAAACTACTGCTGTATCCCTCTCATCTATGCTGAACTAGATTCTTGCTTTTGCTCAACCTCACCATCATCTCCTTTGGGTGTATGGACCCCAATGTCCCACCTGTTTCAACTCAAGCTCTCACAGAAAATGTCATAGTGACCCATGCACCCAAAAATTTTAAGTCCTTTTGAGTACTGGAGGGATTACTACTTATTATTACTCTTATCCACCATGGAGAAACAGTTAATCTGGCAGACAGCAGCATTACATGCCCTAGATGACAAACACAGAGTTCTTTGCAGCAAAAATTTAGACACTTGACAAGTCTATCATAATTCACTTCTGAGGCCAAATTGTTTAACATTTGTCAAATATTAAGAGTTTTGAGAATGCACATTCCACTGACATAAAATCCTTGCATTTTTACCATTGTGTTTTGGGTTCTAAGAGGCACATTCCTGTACAGGGCCAACACAAGCAATTGAAATAGCGCAGCCACCCAAAAAGGGGAAAGAGCATGCCTCCTGATTTTTGCATGATTCCTCATTTCAGTACATCATTCACCTTTTTTTTCCTGCAAGTAAATATACCTGCAGTTGAAGAGAGGCACCCCAGCACTCAGGTACCATTGCTGGCTTCTTCCTGTTCTAGACCACACAACATTAATGACAACTGGTTTGCCTAACTTAGATTTCCTTGCCACTGTGACCCTCACCACCCAGTTTTAAAATCAAGGACATGGAAAAGTCAAAGATTAGATAGTCTCAAATTATTTAGAAATCCTCCCTTTAAATTCCCCTTCACCTGAAAAAATAAATAAATCAAGAAGCATGGTTAACCAGCAGAATACAGATGAAAAAAACCCAGACATTCTTTATAATGGTCAAAGCATTCATACTACTGTGGGATACCACAAATTCCCACCCACTCAGTATCTCCTTAGATACACTGAATTAATGAAAGCAAAATGAGAAAAAGGACACAGAAAACTACTGTAACCCCACACATTCTGATTTTTTTCTTTTTCATTTCCTCCTTCCTTCCTTACCTCAAGAAGCACTACATTTTCTGATACCTTCACTGGAGTTATCACAGCAGAAAATTTTGCACCCAGGAATGTTGTGCTGGACACTGGCCCAGGCTACTTTCAGCACAGTCTGTGGAAAGAGGCAATGATATCTTCTCACTTCGACACTCCCCCTCCTCCCTCACGTCTCATCTGTTAGCTTGTGTTCTACTTCACATGCAGGTGATCTTCCAGGATCACCTTTCCACTGTCCACATCTCAGCTTTCTGGCTTCACAACAACTAACACAAGGCACACCTCCAGCTCTTAACAATGCTTGCACAGTTCCTCATATCAGGCAGTGCTGCTTTTCATTCTGGTTTATTCCAAAAGTAGCTAGGAATAAACATATAATATTTGCCATTTTCTATCTCCAGCAAGTTACACTGAGTATTATGGTTGGATGAAGTCAAAGGCCCTACAGAAATTTGGTGTGAGTAGGCAGACAAAGATAATCAAACTCAGTGTTGCTGAGAAAGTTTGTAAATATTAAAAAACCACAACCAACAAATCAAACAAAAAACCCTCACGCCCAAAAAACCAACCAACCAACCGAAAGTCACCCCAAACCAAACCAAAATTCCCATACTGTAGCCCTTCCTGTCCATAAGAATCTACTGGGAATGATACAGACAGGGCACTGTGAAGATACCCAGCATCCAGGCCTATTGGTACATCAGTCCTGCTGACACCTCAGCAACTTCTGCGCCTGAGGAGCAGCTTGTAAGAGTGGTGTTTCAAAGTGTTACTGAAGACACCATCTGGCCTGCACAACTTTTATCATGGGCAATAACAGAAGATTACTACCTACAAACATTACAAATCAAGTTAAAAGAATTTTGTTGAGAGTTCCGTAAGACACAAATAATGACATTTTTTTATGAAATACACAGGGATTTGTTTTCAAAGGAGAAAGCAATTTTTATCAACGTGCACATCTTTCACTCACCCACTGATAATCCTGAAACAATAACGCCCCTTTAAAAAAACAGAGCTTAAAATTTAAATTTCAACAGCAGTCAGGAAATTCCATACATCAACGTTACCAAAATAACTTCCCACCCAGTCAACTTGTACATATTTAACATTTTTCAACTTCACTCTCCCTTGTTACATAGCAGACCACAATGTTGTTATAGCAATTAAGTGTTGTTATTAATGCATTTTACAGCATACAACATATTGTACAAAATTAATAATGTGACAAAGAAAATATGGTTTGCATTTGATTTTGCCATTTTAAGCTATTAATGTCACTAGTTCCTCATTATCCTCTCAATATATTTTCAAAGTAAAAAAACTTTAAATGAAGCAATGGATGTAAATAAGACTCATTTTAGTAAAGAGGCATATATTGTTTTCTGATGCCATTAGGAATTGTACTAGGTGATTGAAAGCAATCCATAGCACCTGCATTGCTTCTGTGAACATGCTTACCTGGTCCTGCATCTCAACCACAAATCGTATTAAACTTCAGACCATATTGGCTTAATGCACAGAGCAACTTGCCTCAGACACTTGTAGGTTAATTTAAAGCTGCAGTTCTAACAAACAACAGTTATGTTTGTGTTAATAACAGATGAATGCCTAGTTGTCCTATCCATGGGTATGCAGGTTAATACACCAGCATCACAGAAAGTTTTGGCTACTTACGGAGAACAGAGAGACACCAAAAGCATTGGGGTCTGGAATTTCACCACTTCACCAGAATATTCAGTTCCAAGGGTTTCACTCTACAGCTGCTGGACGTCTCGCTTCAAAAAGGAAAAATCATTATTACTCTTAGCTCCCTGTCAGGACTGAGGGACCTCAGCAGACAAAGATAAGTTTGGCATGTTTAGCTCTTACCTGTCTGAAGCACTGCTGGAAGTCAGCAAGCAGTCCCATATGGAAGTCACCTGGATTTTGGGAAGTTAAAACAGAAACAGGGCTCACAAGACAGCAGCTTGATGGCTCTCAGTCTTCTAGCAGTATTGGAGGTGGGCTTTCCCCCCCTCTTAGAATAGGGAAGATTAGGAGAAGGACCTCTGTCAAAGCAAGATCTTCCCTTTTTTTGAACTAGTGAAATGACACGGTCTTGTTTACGGACTGCAGTGAACCCAGGTGCTACCAGCATGCCAATAAGACTTGCACGCTGCCCCAGTCATCCACTCCACTGCTAGAAAACGCACAGGCAATACCAGCCCATTTTTTATTTTGGAGACGTGCCACGAATTCCCGATTCCCGACGTGTGACGAAGGGGGGAGGCGCGGGGGTGCGAGGAGTCAACAGAAAAGTTGGCTGGTGTGCGGGGCGCAGCTGGGCTCTGCCATCCCCTCAACTTCGGGGGACGAGCCGCAGCCCCCTCGGCGGCCGGTCCCGGCGCTGGATCCCCTCGCCACGNGGGCTGGGCGGTGCCGCCGGGGGAAAGGCTGCTGGCGGTGGCGGGGGGGGATCCCCCAGCAAGCCCATCCCGCCGCCGCCCCGCCCGTCCCGGGTGGGTGCCCCGCGGCAGCCCCTCACCTGCCCGCCGCTCCCGGGAGGCGCCTCCGCAGCTGCGCCTACACGCAAACTTTCCTCGCCAAACTTTGGTGCCGGGCGGGCTGGGGAGGGGCCCCCGGCGGCGCCCCCAGTCCCAGCGGGAGAGGCCCCGCGGGGGCAGGTGAGTCTCGCCCAGCACAGCCCGCACCATGGCGAGGGCAGCCGCGCTCCCTCCCTTGCCGCCCGGAGATGAAGAGCTTTGGTTTTGTTTGCTGTTACACATCCAGGGGTAACTCTCCCTCTCCTAGCAAATAAATATGTCTAAGCTGCCAGGTAGAGGCAAGTCATAGCTTTAATTAGCTACTAAAACAGGTAGAGTAGAAACTTTATTGCCGTCTATGGGAAACGGGATGACAGAGAAGAATATTTAATGAGGGCTTATTAGAACATCGTGTGTGCCTTGCAAACATTACCGGCTTATTGTGACAACAGACCAGCCATATAGATAAATGACATTTCTCTTTAACAGGAATTTGCTTACATTTCTTCGAGGAAACCCTTAAATAAATAACTCTGGCTCTTGCTAAGGTGGGGTAAGCACAGAGGAGTTCTGACTTTGCAGAGCTGTGCGCAAACCACTTCTATCTGTCTCTCATTTAAGCATTTTGCTGCAGCGCTATGTCCCCAGCATGCATTTCTGAAATATACCCTGATTCATTACCCTGTGGCTCACTTATGGCATAAGGCCTTTCTTGGAGTAATAGTGACATAACCTTCGTGTTTTTACACCGTCCTGTACCCTAAAAGGTCTCAAATCACCTCACACACTGTTTTATAGCCAGCACATGGGGATCACTTCTCCAACCAGCGAAGAACAACCACCTTCAGTGTGAGGCTGAACATTGCTCACGGGCTGAAGATAAATGTTTCAGAGCAGAGTAATGAGCTGGGTGCTTCTCAGATTTCCAAGGAGGTTTAAGCAGAGTGTAATTACTCCTTCTAGAGCTTAGATGTTCATTGAAAAGTACTCCAGGATCTGTAGCAGTCATAGGCAGCCAACATCCGTGCTCAGGAGTGTTCTCTTGGATTTCCAGTCAAGTGCTAAGCCATCCTCCTCCTTAGTTCGGGTTGTGTGAACACATATAACCTCACCCTGGTACTATTAATTTTCTCTCTTTTATCTCACTTAAGGGTCTCCCTAGTTCATTACAGAAGCTAGCAGCTCAGAGCAGACCCAGGGAGCAAAGATTTTTCACTTGAAGCTAGCCATGGGTCCATTTTAAAGTTCCAGTGAGTAAAGACTACCCCTCACACCTGTAGCTTGTCTGGCTCCGTGCTAGAAATAGAAGGGAATGAAGGAGGGAGGGAAGCAAAATATGTCAGTTGTTTGCTATTTCAGAAGAGTTGAGCATGTTTCCCCTTTTAGACAACCTGACAGGCATATGATACTATGTTAACCATATGCCTTAACAAAAAAATGCAACCTTGTATTTAAATTAGATATCTATTAGTCCCTGATGGCCAGTGAGATTTTAGAGAAAAACAACATGCTTACTGAATTTTAGTTTCCTGAGGTAATACTCTCAGGAGATTGTAATGAAGGTCACTTGAGCTTCTAATAAGGATATACAGATTAACCTTCTGAGTGTTGTAGATTTAATTTCACTCAATAAGTATGTGCTGCAAACATATTTATTCAGATTGATCTACTCAGACTGTACCCATCAACCAATTAAAGTTATATATAACACTGAAAAGATCAGATGTCTTGATTTTTATTTTTCTTCATTTAAAGGATGAAATTAATTGCTTTGGGATAAAGCCAAGTCTTGCTTTATAACTTAAAAAGACAAAAAATCAGAAAAACCCAAAGAACTAGACCAGTGTGCTTAGCTTATATAATACTTGTTCCACCACAGACTCTTCCAATGAAGAGGGCGTATTCCAGCTCTGGATATAAGAATCTTTACTAGATTAAAGATTAAAAATTCAACAACAACATGAAATTAGACACTGGATTAGGAAGCTCATCAACTACGTAAATGTAATCAGCACCTTCTGAAGCCTGACATGTAGTAAAAAAACAAATTACAAAAGGGTGGCGGCAGTCTGTCTGTGTCAGCAGGGCTGGTGCAGAGCCAGCGCCTACATCAGAAACCCTATTCTTGTCAGGTTTCTGCATGTTTCCTATGAATTCTGGTAGACAAGCAGATCAATAGTTAAGGTAGCAGCATTGTCTTCTGAAAGCAGTGACACAGGATCCAGGTGGTAGTGCCTTGTCGAAGGAACAGGAGTGGTCAGTGCAGTTAGGGAAGAAAGACAACAAGTCATGAACTGAAACTGAAACCTGCCAAAATTAGAGGTCAATTCACTGATATAAATTCGCCTTTACTCAACAATAAGACCACTTCTGGATTTTTAGACATTTCCTGTGTAGATTTTCAGGGACAGCCATGGAGGAAAGTTTGGTGTGGGGTGTAGGTCAGAGTAACCCACACTTACAGCTACTTCTCTGTGGACTGCTAGTGCACACTGTGTAAGGTCCCTAAATCCCCTGTGGGTGTCAGACCATGGGACAGAAATCACTTGTATCATTGCTGTGATCTGTTAAGAAACCTCCCTCTCTTCCTGAACCTTCCACCCACCCTAGGTTTCCATTTGACATTTTTCAAAGTTTAGTGCAAATCCAGCTCAGCCACCTACACAGACATACATGTTTCAAGGAGTCAGATGTCAGTATTATGATGTTTAAAGAAAAATTTAATATAAAAACCATGTCTCAGGTAGCAGCTGTGAAAAAACTGTGCCTGTTTGTCCAGATTTTCTTCCACAGGGAAAGGATTAGACCTTCAGAGAATTTTTAGATTAGCCAAATTCATCCCAACTGCCATTATCGTTTACTGCACTGAATTTTGGGACAGGCTACACTGGCACAATTTCAGTTCTGTGTGTTGTATATCAATACAGAGCCAATTAGACAAACCTTTGGTGATTAAAAGCATTTTATCATTATGAAGGTGCCTTTTACTCCAGGGTATAAACCATTCAGCAAGTAGTTTCATTTTATTTCCTTGAGCTTTTTTCATTTTCAGCTAATTAGCTAGAAATGCAGCACCCACAACATGTTCCTTTCCTCAGTTAGGAGGCTAAATTTTGCCTCTACCAAGCATTGCTATGGGGCATTTGCTTTGTTCTTTAAAAAAACTGCTAGCAACTTGGTATAAAATTCATCTGCTCAGTAACTGGCATGCAGGGGTAATTATCAAAGCCTCTCTAAACAAGTTGTGTGCTCATTCAAAAATATTAGGTAATTCAAAGTGTCTGTTGTTCTTCAACTACTACAAATTTTTGGTTTTACAAAGTCTCAAAAAAACTTGTCTTAAACACTTCAACGAGTTAACTGTGAAGCTATTTTAACCTAGTGGGCTCCCATACCCAGAGGATGGCCAAAAGTAAACAGCAGCTGCATTGTTGCTTTTTTCTCTGCAGATCGCTGTGCTATCTTATTCCAATGTTCTTCAAATGTTAGCTACTACTCGGTGAAGATTAATTCTTCTTCTTTTACTCCCTCTGCCCTAGCTCTGGGTGAGCAGGGTTTCTGTGAGTACTCATGCTATTATATGACGCATTTATGTCTTAGAGTGAGGTATATCCAGTTTTACAGGCTCTGTGCATGGATCTTTTCAGGACAAGACTGGATAAGGCCCTGAACAATCTGGCCTGACCTCATGGCTGATCTAGTCATGTGCCGGATGTTGGACTACAGTCTCCTGGGATCCCATCCTATGTGAGTTCTCTAGTGCTATCTTCCTAAAAATCAGGAAGTCACACTTTCACCCAAATGGTCTCATCTCACTACAAAAATGAGATTTGAAGACTGCTACCCTCCACAGTCTCAGATCACAAATGAATGAATGAGGCCCTTAACTAGCATCTGAAGGCTCTCTGTTGAAACGTGGTTTGTAAAGCAAGGAGGAAGTGCCTCTGAAAAAAAGAGGTCTGTTTTTCTAGGCCTTTTCAACTGTGTTTGCAAAACTTATACAACATTGTAATTTCTAGTTTGTCTGGTTCTAGAGAAGAAGAAACATTCATCTTTGTTCTGACAAATAATGCTTGATTATGGTACCTTTGGGAAAAGAATAGGCTATTGTATCAGAGTGCCAAGCTGGGAGACAGTTTCTTTGGTATTTCAGTTTTTGATATTACAGTGTCCATGCAAAATTAATTGTGAATTTCTTAACTATGTGATCTAAATTCTTTAAAAGCATCCAGAAAGATCTTGTAGGGTGTGTTATTCATGCTTGTCTTTCAGTTTTGACTGAAGGGATACTAGCAGATCATCATGTGGAGTCTGAATTTCTCAGTAGTGACTGACTGCTCTTAAGCATTACACAGACTGAAAAAAACCAAACCAAAACCCCTCTTAGAGCAATTTTACATGACTGCTGAATGTCAGATAAATAAAATCTGCATATTGCACTTTGGTCTTAACACATCCCCTGAATGCGAGACAAACAAAATTCTCTGACTCCCAACAGCACTCTTGATAGTACTAAGCTCTGCACTGATTCAACATCTGTTGACAAGCTGACAGAGAAACAAACTGATACATGAAACTGAGGATACCTCCAAAGTGATTCACAATCTGTTGAAACAAGACACAATACCATTAAATATATAATTCCAGTATTCTGGTTCCTCTTCCATCCTGAAATACCTGGAACAAAAAGGAGGAATATGGTGATATGACAGTCTGGCAGCTGTCCTGAAGTACAGGAGTATTCAATGAAATAAAACAATATAGGTTTATCTTACCCCTTGTACTATTTGTTGAATATTTGCATTGCTTATTAGGACCAATGGAGGTATTTTGAACCCATTCTGACAGCTTGGATTCAAACACTGAACAAATTATGACGTTATGGTGTTCATTTGTGCCAGAAGAAAAATGAAGTTACTGAGAAATTCTGGAGCAAATGAAGGTGGAAAGTAGAATAAATACTAGGCAGACTGACAACCATAGAATACAAGATATAGAAAATGAACTACAGATTGAAAAACAAGTCAGGAATCTAGCATGGCCATTAGTCCCAACTGTTTGGTCATAGTGTGATGGTTCACATATGGCCAAGTGTCAGTACTGTCCTATGCCTTTGCACCTCCACAAGGTATTATTGGAGTGGTAGTCTATGGAAAAATGAGGTCAAATATTCTATACTGGATGTAGGCTGTGTGCTGGCTAACCTAAGATTTTGAAGCAATTTCACTGCTCATCACATACTTCCCTTTAGCTAGAAGCTGGGATATATATAAAACAAAAGATAGTTTTTGAGGGGGCATAACCAAGAAGGTTAACATATTATGGCCTGTTTTATGCCAAAAAATATTCTCACAGCTGGGTTTTTAGATGATATTTCACTGAGACAATGGTGATTGCTCTGGTGGGACATCTTTTAGCTATAAACTTTTAGTCTAATTACTATGCTAATGTAGCTAGATCTGCTGGCAGTATTTGATGGAGTTGACCATCATGTGGTGCTCTTTAACATGAGATCTAGCAGTGTGGATAAAGCTGCACATATTGTCTTGACTCTTCTCCTAGTCAGATCATTGTTTGGAATTGTGTGTGTTCCTGATCCTGGGGATATTCTCATGTATTTAAAGCTCTTTGTTAAGACCGGGATTGATTTGGGAGTCAGCAGCATGTATGGGCAATAAAACTCTGTATCTTCATAATGCCATGATCAAGCTTTCCAAACACTAAAGTGCATAACTTTACACACTGGATGGAAGAGAAGTCTGGGAAAACTAAACATGTGTCTGATGTTGGACTGTTTAAAGAGAAAGAGATATGGAAGAGCTGTCTCAGCTCAGGTGGGAACAAGGCTTGAATCAATTCTGGAAACAGAGGTGATGGCAGAAAGTTCTCTAGCTGAGGGCATTTTTCTCCTGTCACATACCCATAGCCATTTTTCCTGCCTTCAGGCTCCACTGTTGCAAAATGCTGTAGAAAAAAAGTGGAAGCGAACACCATGATGAAGACTCAGGATCATAAAATCCTAACACATCTCACAGGATTCCTGCTAATTTCCCTTGGCTCAGTTCAACTCCACTGTATATAACCATGCTCTCCAGGATTTGGCTTACTTTCTAGTAATTGGGTTTCACAGGAAGGCTTTTCTTTATTTTTAGGAAACTTTTCTTCATAACCAGTATAGTTTTCCCTTGTTGATGTCATACTCTTTTCTTCTTGTTCTTTTTCCAAGTAACACAGGATTGTTCATTACCTTCTTTGTTGTAACCTCTTACATGGTAAGTCACTGCTTCCTACTAAGGAAACCATAGCTTAGAGTAGATTGTTCCCTTAATAGGAAGCAGTCATCCTTTACCCTATGTTTGAATTCTGCAAAGAATTTATCTCACTCATTAATTCAGTGTGTAAGCCACCTTTTTTGTGTCTCATTGTAACTTGCTGAACAAAGGTGACTTTCTCAAGGATGCTTTAAATGACCCATTCTCCTGCCTAGGACTTTCTTTAGGATTGTGACTACTAAGCTCATCTTTTCCAGATGGTATCATAATTTTCCACCCTTCAACCTTTGCAATGAAATGTATGAATACTTGATAAGTAACTTGGGACAGATCATGAACTTCCACAAATACACTCAGGCAGAGTTTTCATTGCTAAACACTATTATTCCACATCTGGAGAGGGGA
>VXBX01006144.1:114499-127249 GCA_013400415.1 Scytalopus superciliaris
GGGGGGGTGTGGGTGAGAGGGGAATGGGCTACAGAAATGGCTTCTGCAAGAAGCTGCTAGAAGCTTCTCCATGTCTGGGAGAGAGCCAATGCCAGCTGGCTCCAAGACCAACTGCGCTGCTGGCCAAGGCTGACCCATTAGCAACAGTGCTAGAGCCTCTGGGATAACAGAGTTAAGAAGGGAAAATAAGTTGCTGCACAGAAGCAGATTGCAGCCAGAGAAGCAAAAAGTGAGTATGTGTGAGAGAAACAGCTCTGCAGACATTAAGGTCAGTGAAGAAGGTGGGGAGTAGCTCCAGCTGCTCATGGTGCAGACCATGGTGAGGCAAGCTGTCCCCCTGCAGTACATAGAGGGTCATGGTGGAGCAGAGATCCACCTGAAGCCCATGGAGAACCCCACACCACAGAGCAGGTGAATGCCTGGAGGAGGCTGTGACCCATGGGAAGCCTGCTCTGGAGCAGGCTCCTGGCAGGACTTGTGGAACCATGGAGAGGAGCCCANAAAATAAGTTGCTGCACAGAAGCAGATTGCAGCCAGAGAAGCAAAAAGTGAGTATGTGTGAGAGAAACAGCTCTGCAGACATTAAGGTCAGTGAAGAAGGTGGGGAGTAGCTCCAGCTGCTCATGGTGCAGACCATGGTGAGGCAAGCTGTCCCCCTGCAGTACATAGAGGGTCATGGTGGAGCAGAGATCCACCTGAAGCCCATGGAGAACCCCACACCACAGAGCAGGTGAATGCCTGGAGGAGGCTGTGACCCATGGGAAGCCTGCTCTGGAGCAGGCTCCTGGCAGGACTTGTGGAACCATGGAGAGGAGCCCACACGGCAGGTTTGCCGGCAAGACTTGTGACCCTGAGGGGCATATTCAGCCTTTCCTAGTACACACCTGATCTGGGCTGCACAAATGGAAGTAGCTGTTTATACTTATTTTTAAGTGCTGTTTGGGAATTTAATCTAATTTTGGAAATGGAAAAGCATTAATGTTTTTGTTCTATAATTTTTGGGATTATCTTAATTACTATGGGAAAACAGCTAAAGAATAAACAAAGCAATCTGTTATTCTCCTGTTTGCTTTACAAATAAATGCTCTGCTTCATAATTACCCCTTTAAAGCTAAATGCTTAGTACAAAATATGTTGTTTAGGAAGGCACTACAGTCATCATGGCAAATATTTGACAGTACTTGTAGAACTAAAGCACAGATACAATTATTTATTGTATTGTTTATAAACTGTGAAATTCTTGGTCAGTAGAGCTGCAAGTCTTTTTATTTGATGGTTAGACAGAAGCAGAAACTGCAAAAAATGAGGGCCCTGTAAACACATCAGGTCCTAAGATTTGTGAGTTGCCATCAAACTGTTTTTTGATCATATATCTCAAGGTCAACACGTTTAAGTCTATATACATACATGATGTATTTGTATCAAAGTCTTTTGATTTATAAATTTATCTGTATTTTCATTTGTTTCAGATTTGCAAGTCATTTAAAAAGAACTGAGCTTACAAAACCAATTGAAACTTCCAGCAGTGAATAAAAGTAGCAGGAATTTTGTTTGTTTTCCTTAACCTCAAACTGATGTGAGGTACACAGTTGCTGCTTATGTCAGTGTAATAACACTGACTGCCAAGTTACATTTTCAAAAGCAAGTAAATTGAAATAGTCAGGATTTTCAGGATCATCTACTGTAGGGAAAAAAAACCCATATGTTAGGTAGCTTACAGGGAAACCATTATTGGCAAATCCCATTGACACCCTGCTTTCAGAGGTCCACACATGACACAGAAACAAATACATTCTCTCACTATGGTTTGGATTTATTAACCTAGAAGTTCAGAGCTCCACAACATGATACTTGACTCCCATTGTGTCTGCAGCCAGAGTTTTCACCTGTGATTGTTCTTCTTGCACCCCAGGACCCACAGAAAATTACTGCCACATTCTTTCTTCCAGGTGGAGTAGCTACCCAGCTGCTGGTTGCCAGCTGTGAAACAACAATTTTACAGAGGACTGCCCCAAAACTCTCAGCAGGAACTAACAAGATGGAAAAATTCACACTCCCACTGAGTCACCACTCGTACTATCACCAACTGCCAATCCACATTGGGAGGGGGAGAGGAGATGTTTTAGTAAAGGAAATAAATGATATTGAGCAAATGAGAGAGGGAGCAGTTTGTCTTCAGCTCATCTTTTATCTCAAGTGTATGCAAACATGTTTTTACAGTATATTTTTAATAAAAGGGTAATTTATCCTCTGTAGATGGTCAGAGTAAATGAGTTAGCAGTTTGCCCAAGCCTCCTTGTCACCAACAAGTGTATGCATAGTGATGTAATACTATTCTGGGTCTGCACTCTATAATTACAATTTCCATTCTGCTACCCTACCAGCAAAATGAGGCCTCTCATTTATCTGCATCAAATCACAGTTTGCAATTGATGGATCAACTTCAAATAAAATGTATGAAATTCACCTTATAGCATTAATGTATCTTGTATTCAGCACCTGCCTTTATCATGCTGCATTCTGTAGCAGCTGCCTGTAAAGATTACATTGTATGGTAAAAGAGACTTCTAAGCCATCAGAGGACCAAATGCAATCCTTTAAGAAGATGATGATAGCATGAAACCTGGTCATTTTCAATAAATGAATTACAACACCTTTCAGGTATTACACTTACCCCTGAACATCCTATTTCATTTCTGCATTGTTATGTTCACACTTTCTGCTTCACTAAGGTCTTTTCTCCCCCTATCTGAAAGTTAGAAAGCCAGAACAGCTACCTTTACCTCTATCACCACCACAATCCAAAGATGGCATAATTTGACAGCAAAAGCTGCTATAATAACTACATGCGATTTAATATCCTGAAGTGAGCAGATAAAATGAATTCTCCATCCTTTTCATGTATGGCAGTTTTGGGTATATAGGTAGGTTGAATATTCAGACAAAATGGCTTTCTTCTAGTCAACAGGACCACAAAGACTGTTGCTTCATAATACACAATTTCCCTCAAAATAAGATAATGAAATATCCTGTATTCCGGAAATACATGCTTTTTCGTTTGAGGTTGTATTAATCACTGATCAGAGCAGGTCAACAAATTTGACACTTCTGGTTTTCACTACATACAGCGATCTTGTAAATCATGGTAAATGTTTTCAAGTATTTACATACACCTATTGCAAAACCTATGGCAGAAGCAGCAGTTTATGCTGCTGGGAGAATGAGACCCTATTGCCACCTAACAGCTTCTAATGGACACGGGTAACGCATTTCATTCTGGCATGTCAGTGCTCTCTTGCATGAGCAACAGTCATGTTAATGCTGCCAAAAACTTTGTGTTTAGAGTCCTGAAGGTAATGGTGGCTGTGTCTTACTGTCATCACCCAACCCAGTGCCCTTCTCTATATTCATAGAGTGAGTTATTTCCAAAGTCTGAAAGCCACTGCAATTCCTTGTTACTATCTGTTTGAGACCTTCTAGATCTTTATCTGTTTCTTCCACTACTGTTTCTCAGAGGGAGTGTAAGTCCAGTTGATGCCATGATTATTCCGAATTTCCCTTTAGCTGTTGTCATTCCCTTGCTCAGGCAGCAAAGGAGAAGATCCTCAGGCTCTCACTGATGAGATAGTGGCCAGCCAAGAATCTAGTGTAAAAAAGTCTGGAGCTTCCCACTATATGTAGCATCAAATACTATGTGCTTGATAGAGCTGCGAGGGAAAATGTATTTTATCTGTGAAGAACTAACACATTTAGCCATACCTGTGTAAATCTGGGGATTCTTCCAAGGCTATTGGGACAGCACTAGAGTCACCTCGTTTAGCAGAGCCGTACATAAGAAATGGGGTCTGTGCTCAGGAGGACAGTCTGTATCCAAAGGTTAAGGCACACAAAAACATTTCAGGAGCTTAAGGAAGAAAATTAGTGTGTGAACATGAAAACCTGAGGAAGGAATGATGAAATTAATTACTAGACCAATGGAAAAACAAAGAAGCATAAAGAAAAACAATTAGTAGTTGAAAATGCTCTTGAGTCCAGTAACCTTGGAGAATGCATTGAGCTAGTAATGGTGGTTGCTGTCACTTAAGGCAATTATTGAATACTATGTAAACCTTTTTTCAAACAAAGACAGAACTGTTTATGTTTTAGGAAGCAGCCATCAATAGTGAAATTAAATATCTGAATGAATGCAGGAACATGTTCCAATAAAACATGAAGGAAGTAATCAGAGGATTATCAGTCTCATCGGCCTGATATTTAGCAGTGATAAAAAAAGAAAGCTTGGTGCCAATGTGCTTTCCCTTTTACTAGTGTGATATTAAATGGCAGAGACTCATAAAGAGTTTAAGAGCTTCTCTGCAGGACAGAGCTGAAGACACACACAAAACTGAGATTTACACTAGATTATTAAAATGGTTACACTTAATGCCAAATCAGGGCATCCTGGGATCAGCAATAACTTCCCATGATTGCACAGACCGGCCTCTAGTCACGCAGATGACCTGAATTGAAGTCTGATGAGTTGCAAAACAGTGAGGCTTTATACTCTGGCCTACAGGAAAGCAAGACTTGACTAGCCCAGGACAGAAATTCAGCACCCACTTCCAACTCACTTATCTTTTTTTCCCCTGTCCCCAGGCTAAAAAAATGAATTATAGTGGTGCCCAGCTACAAAATGTTGCCTCTGTCTGGAGGTCTCTGGTACAGATTCTCATGCAGAGAGCTGAAAAAGAGGTCACTACTTGCAATTACAACCTTACACTGTACTCTGGATACAAATAATACCCAGTGACAGAGTATAGCCTCTGTCTGCTACTATAGCTCAACAGATGGAGTAGCTGCTAAGCTTAGCTTGCAGGATTGAGAAATGGATTTTTTGTTTTATAAGCAAGACCATGTGCAGATGAACTGAGGATCACCTACAGATCACAGAAATAAAATCTATTACTTAGCAATTTTTTAGGTCAACTTACTACATCAGTCTCTTCTCTCATCTCTTTTCTGCTTATTTTATTCCAGAAAATTTCTTGCTTGCTTGCTTTTCGCTCATGCTCCAGAGCTGAATTTCAGCAACGGGAGTTTGTGGACCCTGCTCAGAATGCCTCCCAAATTTACTAATGCTCATCTTTGATGAGATCGCTTAAGAGGGACAGTACAATATCTCTGCATATGATTTCACTTTTTTTTCTATTTTTATTTTTTTATTTCAGTTGTTAATGTTCATCTTTTATGAGGTGGCTGAAGCCAGGTAGTAAAGTATATTTGCATATAATTTCACACTGTTTTTCTGCGCTTCGATTGTAAGTGGGATTTGTATTTAAACCCAAAAATAAACCACAGAAACTTGCGTTGAAGTTTGTGTCAAAGCTTCACTGTGAAGCTTTGATGCAAACATCTGCTTCCCAATACATTCCTCCTGAAATCTCAGAAAGCTATTTTAAAAGCTTCAGGTAGTGCACACTTTGTACTTAAATTCAAATCACTTTCTACTCCCAAGTAGTCTACCGTGAGGCAGTAACCATTTTAGTTACCATCTCCACACCTCTTGGCCCATTATAGAATCTTATAGCACCTCTACACAGGGCTCTGAGTCCCTGAAATACCAACAGAACAATTTTTGTGAGGTGACATATTCAGACTAAATCTGTCTATTTACCTTAGCAGTTTATATAATTATTAAAGTGATCTGCATGAGCAAATTTTATGTTTGCAGAAGAAAACTGGAAAGCTGTCTTTTCCTCTATCTGCTTCTTTGTTTTAAATTGACATTTTCCCAAAGTTGATCAGAACATTAACATTGCTTAGCATGAGCTGGATTACCATGATTAAGGACAGAATTTTTAAGTACAGCTAGAGAGAGCTCCATGTGCACTGGGTAGCGCAAGTGAAAGATTTAACTATTTGGTAATCTTAAAAGTACAGAACAGGTTGCCTTCTGAGTGTAGCCATTACAATTTATGATTTCTGCTGAACTATATATTGATTTCTCTGTCTTAAGAATCAGTGCCTTTCCCTGTTGATTGAATTCTAATTATTCCCTCCATAGTTACATTGATTTTAACACTTTTCTGGAAAATTTTGTACCAGACTGGTTTCAAATTACACTTAATGAATTCATCATGACTATTGATATAAAAAACTTCCATTCTACTGAAACTCAAAAAAGAAAGAAACAGCTTTTCCTTCCTTCTGCACATGCCAAACTTCCCTCAACTTTTACCACACTTACCCAGAGCAGTCAGCTGGCCTTAGCCTGCACTTCATGATGACTCTGGGAAGAAAAGGCAGAAAAGAGGAGTTAGTTTTGTTAGTCTGAATCCAAGGATGATTATGTCTATAGCAGATTATGATTAAATTAATTGCACTTTTCATATATTTAGTCAAAGTCAACAGAATCTTCTATCTGAGGGTTACGTTCAGGTGCTGCTTGGGCATTTTGTGTCCATCTTTACTCCCTGAAGCCATGAGGCATGGATGATGGCCAGTGAGTTGCCTGCTTTAGCCACCTGGAATTGTCCCCAAACCTCTCTGCCAGGGTCACTCCCTCAATAATCCATTCTCCTGCCTGTCTGCTCTGCATACAGGCATGAGCATTTGCATAAATCAATACCACAGCCCGACTGTTTACAATTAACTTCAGGGATCCTTTTTGGCCTCATAGTTATATTTCATTTACCTTGGGCAATGACTCCTTATTCTTTTGAGTTATTGCTATATAAAGGAATATTCAATATTTATTCAGGCTGAAAGCTACTGATTACATTCATCAGCAATAATAAGATATGTTATTAGATCCTACTTTCTTGAATTATCTACAGATCAAAGAGATGATCAATAGCAGCCTTTAAATATTTCCTAGTCAATATTTCCAGAGACATTTTCATTCAAAAGGATCTAGAAGTGTTTTACAATTGAAGGTCCAGAATCTACTTAGCAGCTTTATTTAGACTTCACTTTCTTCCTTCTGAAGTTCACTATTTTGGGTGCAGAAGTTCTGGTGCCAAATGTGGTTGAAGCAGTAGGATACAAAATCATAGAATCATCTAAGTTGGAAAAGACCTTTAAAATCATCAAGTCCAACTGTTAACCCAGCGCTGCCAAGTCCACCTCTAAACCACGTCTCTAAGCACCACATCTATAAGACTTCTAAATATCTTCAGAGATCTCAAGCCCTTAGCAACCTGTTCCCATGCTTTGCAAATCTTTCAGTGAAGAAGTTTTCCATAATATACAGTCTAAACCTTCCTTGGTGCAACTGGAGGCCATTTCCTCTTGACCTTATTGCTTGTTACCTGGAAGAAGACACCAAATTCGACTCCAGTACAACCTTCTTCCTGGCAGCTGTAGAGAGCAATAAGATCTTCCCTCAGCCTCCTTTTCTCCAGGCTAAACAACCCCAGTTCCCTCAGCTGCTCCTTGTAAGACTTGCTCTCCAGAACCTTCACCAGCTCCATTTCCCTTCTCTGCGCACGCTGTAACACCTCAATGTGTTTCTTTTAGTGAGGCACCCAAAACTGAGCACAGGTTTTGAGGTGTGGCCTCACCAGTGCCAAGTACAGGAGAAAAATTACTGCTCTGATCCTGTTGGCCACACTGTTTCTGATAAAAGCCAGGATGCCATTGGCCTTCTTGACCACTGGTGGCTCATGTTCAGCTGTCTGTTGACAAGCACACGCAGGGCATTTTACTTCAGACAACTTTCCACCCACTCGTCCCCCAGCCTGTAGTGCTGCATGGGGTTGTTGTGGCCAAAGTGCAGGACCTGACACTCTGTCTTGTTCAACCTCATACAGCTGTCCTCAGCTCATCAATCCAGCCTGCCCAGATCCCTTTGTAGAGCCTTCCTACCCTCCAGTGGAGCGACACTCCCACCTCACTTGGTGTTGTCTGCGAACTGACTGATGGTGCACTTAATCCCCTTGTCCAGATCATGAATAAAGTTATTGAACAGAACTGGCTTTCATGCTGAGCCTTGGGGAACACCACTTGTGACTGGTCACCAACTGGACTGAACTCCATTCACTACGACTCTCTGGGCATGACCATCCTGCTGTTTATTTGTGATTGAATCATAGACATATCCACACCATGAACAGCCAGTTTCTTCAGGAAAATACTGTGGGAAACAGTGTCAAAGGCTTTACTAAAGTCTAAGTAGACAACAGCAACAGCCTTCCCTTCATCCAGTAAGTGGGTCACCCTGTCATACAAGGAGACCAAGTTAGCCAGGCAGGCCTGCAAGTCCAGACTGTATCTGATGTTTTTGTTATTATGATCATATCTAAACTACCATATGCACCAGGAACCTAAAGTCCCATCCATGGATGCATCTCCCCTGTGATTTCAAGTCCATGTTGGGATATGGCATGTATATGGCCCCATCTGCTTTCACCACCATCATGTCCATGAAAGGGAAGCAGGGTGTACAGACGCCAGCTGAGGTGTGCCCCTACAGCTCTACCCTTGTCCCTGTGCCCCAAAAGGACTCAGCTCCTGCCCTGAGCCTGTTGTCCTTCTGAGATGGATTTTATCTGCTCTCTGCTGGCAGAAATGTTACTTTGTAGTATAATTTTCAGTGTAAACAGTAGAATTGTGAGTGCATTATAGAAAAAAGAAATTAATGGAGAAAATTAATTACTTTAAAATCAAATTATGATTTTACAGCACATGCCTATTGTGCATTCAACAATCGCCCTCTTAATTACACATACCCATTCTGGAAGTATCATACACAAGTTTTACTGTAATGATATGAGGAAACGAACAATGAGTTATTCTCCTTTAACTCTCCATATAGAAAAAAAATCCAGTAGGCAGAGGAGTTTGATGATTTCCAAGGCTATTTTCTAAATTATAAAGCTTTCTGTGGAGATGAACTTTTTTATAATTTCTGACAAACTATCTGGCGATTACTCTGCTAAGAGTAGTAAATTATCTAAAAATATGTACATCATCTTTTGAAGTAGAAAGGAAATTAAAAGAGTTCTTTAAACCTGAGAGCTGAGTCCTTTGTTCTCTGTTAGGATAAACACATCAGGTTAGGGTTTACCCTGCACAACCTAGCAGAAAACAATCTGTATAAATAGATGAAATTTTATCAAACAATGAATAAAAGATTCAAATAGAAAATTGATTTTCTTTAGTTTCTATGAGGACTAAAAAGAACAAAATCACTGAGATATTTCCTTTTTCTTAAAATCTTTTTATAGATTATGGTGGACAGATGATTCCGTCAAACCTCACTTGCAATGAATTCGAGACAAGATAATATCATAATCCATCTTCTTGATGAACCTCATCATTTTATCTTCAGTGTAAATCCTGGAGAAAAACTGAACAAGCCATGCACCTCCCTATCTCTTCATTTAAAAATTACAGTTGAAGGAGAGAAAATGTTTAAGGTCAAACTTCTAAGCTACCATCTGGAGCTCATTTAACATTTGCCAAGAACATCTGCCTCTAGTGCAACATGACTGAGACAAAGCTTAGCCAACATCACCCTTTGTTTTAAGGAGAAAGTCCTGGAGTCATGTGAGCATTGTCTGAGATGCCTCTCTGCCAGCAGTCAGAATTTATTGCAAATTCAGTGCAGTTTGGCAACCAGGGGAGCTGTTAATAGACAGTTTTGTAGTTCATAACATAATGTTCACCATCTAAAAGCCCAGTCTTACCAATAGTAGTGTCATTAAAAACTTTGCAAGACACATCAAAAATGTTGAAGGGTCAGGGTAGAGGGGTATCCCCTGCCTGATGAGAACTACAATGCAGTTGTGGGGTAGTCAAAGAAAGCTCCCATTACTCCTCTTGGAGTCACCCCTCTGCTGTGGCTGCAAGGTGGCTTTGGCTCTCAGATTGCTGAAGGCAGTATTTTTGAAAAGTGCTGTAAGTGAAATATGAATGCAGACACTTCAGAGCTAAACAAAACATGTCCTTGGAGATAGGTGTAGTATTTTCTGAACTTTTGGACAAAACTGAAAGATATAAAAACCTGAGAAACACGTAACATACAAAGTCTAATTCCTCAGATAGAGCTCTCTGTCTTTATTCATCTTTTAAGATATAGCAAATCCCACTGGTTTTTAATTCCTTGCATTGGGGAAGACACTTAGAGTTTTAAAAATATTGTAATGATGCTATTCTTTACTCACATGCATGAATTCCTACTAGTAAGAAGTAGATGGGAGATGAAGACCAGTATAACTAAATTCAGAAGAAATGTTTGGGTTTTGGTTTGCTTGATTTTTTTTTTTTTTTTGTTTGGTTTTTTTGTTGTTTTTGTTTTTTGTTTTTTATGGCTTGTATGGGAATGATATCCTTTCAAATGATGGACATGGCATATAAAATGCCTATTAAAATACAATGAAAATTTTAACTAGAAGGAGATATTTTACATGGTTGCATCATTAGTTTGGTGATTTGATCAGACAGGACAGACACTTTCAGACATGCTTAGTGTATCAAATTTCTGTCATGCATTGGATTATTTTCCATAGATGAAAAAGTTATACAATACACTAAATACTTAGTGATTCATCTGAATGATGAAATAACGGGTATGTGCAGTTCAAGATAATGCATATGTATATTAATATGTATAATAAATAATTTGATTCCATTTACAGAGCACTGAATCTGTATTTTAATGGTATCTAGAAGGCAGAGAAAATTGAAATGGTTGCTTTCATTCAATTGAAAAATTGTGAATGTGATTAAAATTCCCACACTGATTATATATCAATTTACTTTTGAAACTAAAAAAACAGGAGTTATGCTCCATCTCTTTTTTTTATGAAGCTTTAAACTACACTACAGTTTGTATTTTAACAGATGGCAGAATTTAATTCTTATCAGAGGGACAGGAGTTATGTAGAAACTGGTAGTGTTTGTCTCATGGTGCAGAGAAGATTAATGAGAGGTATTACATTTTGGTTTTCTTTATTGTAGCTAAACATAGATCTCCTAAAAGATCATCATCAAATTGGGTTTTTTACAGAATTTTTCTGTTTGTATGAAAATGAAGAGAAAGACACTTGCAGTCAGACCTCTAATCTAGCAACTATTAGTTTTCCAAAATTCAGAGCACCCTTAGCAAATCCATGACACAAAAGGCACTGAATGTGGTCCCCACATGGACTTATCTTTCCAGTTCTTTTCAAGAACTTTAACTGGCAGAGGAACATGTCACTTTGAATGTGATTTTACATTTTTTCTTGGTGCCTAGAAATTGTTTATCTTCAGTAGAATCTAAATGTTTTCTTCGCTTTTGAAATGCCTCTAGTCTGAACAGTTTGCTCACAGCTGAAACAGAATTTGTAAGCAGGCTGGTATTGTGGTGTGATTCTGAAAATGCTTCTTCACCTGATCCAGATTAATTTAGACTGTCACTGAATCCTCAGTCTGCTGAATCTCCCTGGAGTAACTTTTCTACTTTATGAAAATTTAAAAAGAACTTCTGCTTTTAAGAATGAATTGACAAGTGAAAAGTGATAGTTCTTCACAGAATACCTGCAGATGTAAAGCAAAATGTCTCCAAAAGTTTAATAACAGTAAAAGGATAGAGGATGCTGAGATTGGTGGTAAACTACATTTACAAGAGCAAACATTTAAAAGTCAGGAAAGCCTAGAAGTTAAGGTCAACAGGCAAAGTTTACAGGATTTTCTTTTACATTTTGCATACTCTAAAGAGGAAAGAAAAATCATGGTGTGTGTTCAGCATGGAGCAGGAGAAAGACAAATCTGCTCAGAACCGTGCATGGGATTTATATATAGGAATTCAATTACATTATTTTAAATAGAATTGTAGCTTTTCTTTGGGTTATTTTAATTATGATTTTTTATTTTGCAAATAATACCATAACTAACAAAACTCTGGGAATGGCTAAAGTTATGCTTTGATTGTTTTTTTGCAGTTGGTAATCATGTGTATTTTCTGCCCATGTTTGCTAAACTGTATTTTTTGTATTGTTGAAGACATGTAAAAAATAGTCACAATTTTTTGTGTTAATGCATGTCTATGTTGTGATTTAATCTCATTGATGACTAAGTGCAATGTAGCTGCTCACTCACTCCCCTCCACCCTGGTGAGATGAGGTGGAGATTCAGAAAAAGGCAAAACTCATGGGTTGAGATAAGAACAGTTTAATAAGTGAAATAGAGTAAAATATAACAGCAACAATAGTTGTAACAGAAAGGGTAACAACAGAAAGAGAGAGGGGAATAAAACCCAAGAGAAACAAGTGTCGCACAATCTAATTGTTCACCACCCACTTATCACTGTCTCCCAACAGCTATTAGCCCCCCATGGCTGTCCCCCTACCCCAAATCCTTGCCACAGTTTAGGTACTGAGCATAATGTCCTGTGGTGCGGAATACCTCCTTGGCCGCACGCCCTCACACACACCTGCTTGCTGGCATGGGAAACTGAACAATCCTTGACTTAGAGCAAACACTGCTTAGCAACGACTAAAACATTAGTGTTTTATCAACATTATTCTCTTACTGAATCCAAAACACAGCACTGTACCAGCTACAAGGAAGAAAATGAACCCTATTCCAGCTGAAACCAGAACAGTTTAATAGCAGTCAGTGTCACTAGCTACTGCACAATACCATGTTTGTCCCTCAGCAAAATAGGAACGATAATACTGTTTAGATTCACTTTATCTCAATACAGTATGGTGCTCTTAGTCATGTCCTACCAAGCAAGCACACTTAAGCACTGGAAATCATGGAGGAAGAGCAGGGAAAAAAAAA
>VXBX01006144.1:127254-170833 GCA_013400415.1 Scytalopus superciliaris
AAAAAAAGAGAAAAAGGGAATGAAAAAGCAGGACAATTTGAAATCAAATTATTTTGGCAGATGAGGGAACTTTCAACCTGGGTCAAACTAGTTTTAGAAAGAAAAACATCTTGTGGCAAATATTTTCCCTTTGTTTTTATTGAAGATATTTATAGGTTTTAATAACTGCAAAGACTCACACTCAACATCTAATGTGGCATGCTCTGTTGTGGTTATAATTCTGGTAATGCCATAAATACAGGATTATGATACCTTAGTGGAAACACATTTTTGGATGCTGTATGCTATTCAGGTGTTGCTCCCCTTCCATGGCCATCTGTCATCTTCTGTCACCCCCTTGCACTTCCCATGGATCTTCTTGGGCTGCCTGACAGTTGTCTGGAGCTGCTCAACAAGTGACAAAATCATCTTTTTTCATTCTTCCTCTTGCTAACCTAGCTACACGTCTTGGTGCTGCCAAAGACAGGTAGACTTTTGAAGAAGAATTATACAGATCAGGGGGGAGGAATGAAAAGACTTGTCACATATACCCTCATGGCTCCCATCTGCTGAAAGCTGGTGTTTCACTCCATCATTAGTCAGAGGCTATTATGGAAATAACACGGTTTGTGCTGAGATTCAGTTGGACTGGGGAAAACATGCATGGAAAAGGGACCAGGAGGGAATGGGCAAGAAGGGAAAGGTTAGAAGAAAATTTGAGATTGCAAGAAATAGGAAAAAACAGAAAATATGAGAGACTAAAAAGTAGGTTAAAGTGTCTAAGAAAAGAAGGTGGGAGGGAGGGAAGAGAAAGGAAAGGAAGTATTGAAGGTTAGTTTGAGAAGTTTGCTGACACTCTCAAAAAATGTGTAGTATCAGGAATTCCCCAGAACTCCCCAACTCTACAAACAGGAGAAGACAGGCAATGTCTGAAAGAGCTGGTCTTATTTTAATTAAATGTTTATTTAAGTCTAACATATTTGAAAATTATAATTGGTTTCCCCCAGCAATGCCCTTAACCAAGCCCCTTCACAAAGATCTTTGAAAAGCAGTCAACTCACGAAAAATCCCAGTTGGCAACCTTTTTCCCTGAAAAAGAAGCTTACCGAAATCTTCAAAGGCCAGAATCTGGCATAGTTTTCTCTCGAGTAAAGTTAACTCTGCAACTTGAAGCCCCGCCAGGAAGCATGACATGCTCCAGCTAGCTACAAGCATGGTCTCTGCATGCCCAGACACACGAGCAGGAGTGATTGACCTTTCTGCCCATTGATACCTTGGCTCATGTGACCTGACCCCATTAATGGAGCCTGTTCTTGTGAATGGCCCAGGTGACAAACTGCAACTGTGGCCAGTTTGGAAGACTGAGGGTAGTACCAACACATCTTTCAGTGTAACTCATCCCTGCTCAGGGACTTCTGTCCAGCTGCGGCACCAGAGAGCATGTCCCATAAGCAGGGTCAGTTCCACATTAGGAACAAAATAAATGGATTTTCAAGGATTTTCATTCTGCAAAAGCTGATCCTCTCCCACTGCCCTCCAGTGTCTGTGGAGATCCCCTGCACCAGCAGATGGAAGGCAGAATGCCATAATTGTACACCTGAGCAGGTTGTCATTCAGAGACCACAGAGCTAAGGCCTGGTTTAAATGATTGTTTCTTGGACAAGACCCCTGATGACTGTGATCAATTGTAATGTGTAAGAACAAACCTTTCAGAAGAAAGAATATCACTTCCTATTATTCTGCAGTTAAAATCCACAGGGTTATTTAGAGAAAATTAAAACTCATGTCCTTACTACAGCATGTGTAAAAACGTATTTCATTGCCTAAAAACTCAAATGGATGGCAAAGCTTCTAAATGAGGCTGATGTTGGGAAACTATGACTCCGATGTTCTGAAATTCAGGGTCTTTTAATGTATTCTGGGTAGGGTACTTTAATATTCACATCACATGTTCTTTGCAATTCTGATATTAGAACAGACACAGAATAAAGGTCATCAGAGAGAAAAGTATAATAATAATGAAAAAAACATGCATATGTATTCATGTCTTTAACAAATACACAGTGGAGTTGGCTGGGCATGTTTAGAGGAAGTCATTTTTCAGACAGAAAAGTCAGTTTGTGAAGGAAAGCTTTCATCAATACTTTATATACAGTTTCAGCACAGAAAGAATTTCTGGTCAAAGTACATGTACAACCAACTATCCACTGACTACAGCCCTCACTGGGGAGGAGGAATAGAAAGGCTCAAGTCCTTTTTATACCTCACTTTATGAAGGGACCTGACCCTCTGTCTCAGGGGTGAGTGCCCAAACTCCTGAGCTGCAGTGGGAAGCGCTTTAAGGGGGACATCCAGAGTGGGACAATGCCTTGCTCCAGCTCCTCTGCCTCACACTCCCCTCTTACCTCCATTCCAGCCTGGTGATCATAGCACTTTTCTGGAATAAGCATGGGAATCTAAGCGGGGATGTCTCCCATGCTGCTGGCCCTGCTGTACCTCCCCCCTCACCCCCAAGCCTCCTAGTTAGAAGCAGACTCCTTCCCTATCACTCTTGGTGGTTGTTAACAGTTGAGAAGTTCATAAGAGGAAATTGAGTTTTCCATTTCTAAGGAAAAAACAAATTATTTGCTTTCCAGTCCAAGACCTAGGCAGACACAAATATACTAAGTATAATTTTGTGATATCAATTTAATTGCGTATTTCCTTCAAACTATATGACCACCTGGATGCAGTCATAACAATAACAACAGCAAATCAATGTTTGTGATGAAATGCAGTTAAGTATTAAGATCTAATATTATGCTCTCTTGGAAGCAGCTGTAAAATTCTTTGTTTCCCTTTACAAGTCAGTGCTAAGAATGCCAAGAACCAACAAGTGTCTAATATTATTCTTCCCCAGATGAAATGAAAAGATATTGATTTCTGTGAAATAGATTCCTTGGTATGTAAACATATTATTCTAGGGCTTAGAAGAATCATATACTTTTATTTCTCCTCTCTTCTGAAAACACTTGAAAGAAATATGTTATCAAAAGAAGAAAATAAAACATTGTGTATGTTTCCAGATAAGAAGGCCACCAAACATATAACTTACCTTTTCACATTGTGTACATACAGATTTCTAACTTTACCTTGTATTTGCTTAAATAAAAGGCATCTCTGAACTATAAAAGACATGAATTTGGAAGGTTGCTTCTGTTTGAAGTGGTCTTGGCACCAAGGCTGTCTGGCAGACACTTTTAATCATATGGTTTAGTGTTAGGTAGTCATTTGTGGAGTAGGGGAGTTGAACTCCATGATTCTTATGGGTGTCCACCAGCTTGAGATATTCTGTGATTACATAATGTCTGGTCATGAAGTTGAATTTCTGAAGAGGTTCTTATTCTTACTGCTTGCAAAGACCCCTTGTGTGCTACATATTTTTATTGGTGATTCTACTGCTTTACAGCAACAAAAACGACTCCAGAAGAGATAAGGAATAAGCATGGTGCCTCTTTTACTGAGTGGTTTTGTAACTAACACTTAGGCTTCTCCAATTAGGTTAATAATTTGTATCATTTCATTGACTAGGGAAACCTTTAAAATGATTTCAGGATTTCATTAGCAGCCTGTTAGTCATCTGTTTGGTCCTTCATCCCAGTTAATGGAACTATGAACAGAAATCCCCAAATACTATGGAAGAAAGATGATACTGACGTATTTCTAGCCTCAGAATGGACTGCCATCATTCAGATTTAATTGGGGCACAGGCTATTCTAACTCATCAGCCGAAGTATCCTTGTTTAAGAAGCTTGGTCATAGAGACTACTGTTTAATAAGTATTTTCCATTTCCCAGCAGCTTTGCCTTTTCTTGAGCACATGCACAGTGGAAATGGAAAGGCCCAGGAGTTACCAACTGCTCAATAAAGGACAAGGAACATTCACATGTCTGTCATGGAACAATTCAAAAAAGCAAAGACGAAAAGCATGTGCTATATTTGTGGTTAACCAGAACAGCAAAAAGAGAGGCAGCTCCAGTATTTTAAAAAAATAAATATTTGATTTGTGATGGCCACAATGAATGTATTTCAATTCAAGTTAAATAAAAACCTGTTTCTGCCTAATACTTTTGATAATTTGTTCATGAGCACTTCATTATTTAATCAGTGTTCATGTGGTACAGCCAAGTTTAGAAAGGATTTATTTAACATGCCATTACAGCAATTAGCCCCAGGGAAGGTTCAGCTTGTATACACAGCTCCTAAATATGTCTTGAGTTTGTATTTATCAAGTGAGTTTCCTTTTACCCCCTACTGGGTATAAACTTTTCCCTTTTATCTGTACCTCACAGTTCCTCCAGAGCTTTCAACCCGAGCTCTTTTCTGAGCACCGGGCATGCTAGAGCTCTGTTCCAGAGGTCCCCTTCTACCCTTCCTCCTCGGGACACTGACGCAATGTCTGTGCTCAGTCAGGTGCATCTGTCAGGCCACATATGTCAGTTTGGATCATGACTGCAGGAGTAAGTAGACAAAGACAGGATGTTTAAGAAGAAGAAAGCAGACTTAGGACATTGAAGTTCAGTTTCCAGCTCTCATGTGACTTGAGGCCAGTCATTTAGTCATTACCTGTATCTCAGCTCTCCAAGTCTGCGTGGTGATGGTAGTAGTTCATCTCCACCTTATCTATTCAGTTCAGAGTGAATGAGCTATCACTTATAATGTTTATTTACAGCATGTGGCCCATCTAGGGTCCAGTCTCACTTTAGGTCTCCAGAAAGAACCGTTCCTCAAAAAGCTCTTGGAACGCTATGACTTTGAACAGACCTTCATGACAAAGTAAGAGTGACATCTGCACCATGGAGGAAATGTGTTCTCATGCCCCAAAAACTCTGGGTTTGAGTTTTCCAGAATATCATATTAAAGGAAAAAAAAAAAAAATTACAGTTTTAAACATTTTGGTTTTATTCTTCAGATTTTCACTGCATGTCGGAAAAGAAAGAAACACATAAATATTCCAGGTTCATACTAGTACTGATGTGACAGTTGTCACTATGCACTGAATGCCAGAAAACTTAGAGAAGTCTACCTGGAGTTGCTCATCTCCTGAATCCAAGACATGACTTCCTTTGCCTGTACACCTCACTTCATGACAAGGAGCAGGACCAGCACTGGTCTCCCTCACCAAAAATGGCTCTGGGACTCCTGATTTAATTTTTGCTTTTCCTTTACTACTATCCTTAGCAGTGACTCCCAGGTTCCCTTGGGAACAGGACAGGAAGCAGTTTTTTACAGGTTTTGACTGAATATAGCATGTGCCACCAACACCCCAGTGCCACAATCCCACTTCCATCTTCCATCAGCTGCTGTGTGTGTCACAGTGTGTGTGGGTGTCATCTTCAATGTAGATTGGGACCAGTTTCTGCTACATTTTCAGCAGAATTTCCCACAACATGCAATGCACAGAATAGAATGCCACTCTAGATCTACTGCTTTTTAAATCTACAACTGCTATTAGGTTCTTTTAACAATTTTTGATGAGTATGCATTTTATAGTCATAATGAATTGTGAGTTGCAAAAGAAAAATGGTGTTTCTGAGCTTCTGCTTACTGCACATATTAGCTGCAAGAGGTTTAGGGAATGTCACTGCCTGGGTTGAAAGAGTAATGTTGCTTTGGTTTTGCAATATACATGAAAAATCAACATTTTTCACTGTGCATATTCTTTCTGTATACCATGCTAAGCATACATTCATTATAACCCAGCTCTGAACAAAGCACAGTGATACCAATGAAACTTTTTTCTGAAGCATCAACTGGATTGGCTAAACTCTGATTTGTTGTAGGCAAAATTCCCCATCTAGGTTAATTTTCTGTATCATAAAAATGAACGAAAATATGATAATACTTCTAGCAAATGACCCTACAAACCCAAAATTTCCTGACAGTTCCAACCACTGGATTTCTTTTTTAACAGTATTTTGAGCCTTCTGCTGCAAGTCTCAATAAATTAAAATCTGAGTATTTCCCAATCTATTTTCCAGCATTATTTCTTTTACATTACATCTAGACTGTTCAGGGTGAATGGCTACAGCAAGAAAAGGTAGGAGGAATTTCAAGGGCTGCAAGAACACTACTTAATGTACTGCTGCAGTAGAAGATTAACTGACATCAGTTTGACCCACTACCTGCCTAAAGGAAAATGGTCAGATGGTATTTGGTAAAGTTTATGAGATCCCAGTTCCCACTGTGGTGTATGCAGGTCTTTAATTTGCTGTCATTTATGTCTGGAATGCTCCCTAGGCATACAGCTTTGACACAAAAGTGACAAAAGAATCAAACTTCAAGTCAGTGATCTTTTTTCTCCCCACTTTTCCCAGCATCCTTTGGAATGAAAGGAATGTGATACAGAGAAAACAGCACAAGTGTGATGAATAGTCTTCATGGGGCAATCATGAATAAAATAAAAATTAGTTACATAAGCAATTGGAGGGAAAACATATGCAACTTCTTTCAACTACTTACTCAATTGCAAGGATACATGATAGCATTTAATTTTAAATATATCTTAAATTTAATTCTATTAATTTAAAAAGAAAAATAATTCTACAAAACCTAGCTTGGAAGAAACAAAAATTCTGCACCCTGATCGTAGATCTCTGCCATGTTTGAAGCACACATTTTAACAAATATAATGAACAAATTCAGAGACAAAGTTATCCAGGAAAAATAAATGAACACGGGTTTTTGAACCTCATCTAGCTTTGATCAAGAACAAACTCCTATATAAGGTTAGGAAACCACTCACATACTTTAGTTGTAAAAACTATCTGGTTATAAAGAAAAAAAAAAAAAACAAAACAACGATCACGTCTGATTTTCCCTCACTGAATTCCTGAAATTAACAGGGAATGACATAGTGGCTCAGAGCGTTTCAGAGTTTCTGGGCTAGAGAACGAGGATATTTCTCACTGATTTCTACTGACCCCTTGTGGTAACCTAAACTGCATAGCATTGTTGAGGGAGGCTTTGGCTCTCTCATTGAAGGAAACGCCCACCATGGTAGGAAAAGTCTTCAGAGCTAACTCTGAGTGTCTCAGTGGCCTCTTAAGTGAATGAAATCCTAGGTTGTCAAGAATCCAGAAGATGGCCAAAATTCAAAAGTTGTTCTCAGTCCATGAGGGGTAGATATTGGACTACTTGGTATGTAACTAGGCTTAATTCTCTAGGACATTTTATACAGACAACCTAAACCATGAGACTGAAATTGAAGTAATTAACTCCATCCACCAAAACCCCAGAATGAACTTAGAGGCAAATTTATGCAACTTTTATTTTGCACTAGGGGGGAATACAATTGTCTATCTGAATGTCTTTAAAAAAATTAAGTTCAGTGCTAAAGTAGACAATTATTCAAAGATGAGCATTGCCCATGTGTTGGGTAATTTAGTTTAGATGTCAGCCAGAAGAGGAGACAGGTCAAGCTGTAGGAAGGCTGATTTAAGATATTCCAAATTTTAGCTTTTCCAAAGTGCATATTAAATCCACTGTAAGACAAGAGGTTTAAAAAATACCTAGTAGGAAAAAAAAATTACTGTATTATATGCTAATTTTAAAGTACTTATAAATACTTTATAAATTGCATACTCACTATACAAACATTCAGTCACTTGGGAACAAGCCAAGGTTCTTGCTACTTCCCTTTGTCCTAGCAATAGAGTCACTTGCAGAGGAAAAAAGAGCTAATGGAATATTAAAGAGTACAATTTGATTTTTACATAGAAAAAGTACCTCTGAATCTCACATGATCCATATACTTAGGAACTGTACTTTACAAATTTTGTCAGCTGTCAAAACACATGAGTACCTGAAAGAGGGTTGTTGTTTATTGATGAGAGAAAACAACCATAAGCAGTTCCAAATCTCATGTCATGTTTCCCTAGAGTTTGCAAAAATTAGAGCTCTGCTACCTTATCTGACATGCCTTCTTTGGAGTTGGTGTTTAGTTATATTAGTTGGGAATATGTTCCATATCATTTAAGACACATGGAACCAATTCAATGGACTAAGTATTGCTGTCAGTCCTCTCCTTCTTAAGGAAAAAAAAAAAGAAAGAAAGAAATAGTTGGAACCATGAATAAATGTTATGTGTCTTGGCAAAGCATACAGCATACTATGAACATAAGCTCCTTTCTCCATACGTTTTCACTTGTTTGATGTGCTTCCTGGAAAATTGCTTTAGGTTGTCCATGAAAAGTTAGGGGAAGAATTTCCATTAATGTTTTGGGTCTCTTAAAACTGGACAAAGAAGTCAACAAAAACTACCTTAGATGAAAAAAGTTAGTAATAAAATTTGAGCACAAGTAAGTGGAGCTTCTAAGCTTCAAGCAAAGTAAGTGGGCTGCAAAATCACCTGGGAAAATGTATTTTTTTAGGCATAAATGAATCTGGCCCATACTAAATCTCCTTGTCTTTCCATGTTAAGATGTGTGCTCTTTGGGAGAATCTTTCAGCTTAACTTTTGGACATGGGAATAACACATGATACTCATGCCTGATGGACCACCCACAGCATGCAGCATGGACTTTTGACATGGAAAAAAACATAGAAATTAGGCATGCCTAACTCTTCTCCCCCAGCTGTAAAAGAAATAAAATTAAATACCTGAGAAAATAATACTGAGCAAAATTTATTCAGTCCTGGAATATTGCCCTGAAAAATTGCATGTTTGATTTTTCCAACTAAAAAAAAAAAAGTTTAATTGGAAATTTCCTGTGGTTCCATGGATTTGGCTTAACAACCAAGCCATTCAAAGGATTCATGAACAATAAACTTCGGGTCTAATATTTTCCTGTTTGAGCCAGGCTTCAAAAACTGTCAATAAAATATTTATTGAAATCATAAAATCTACAGTCATGATCTCTACATTTTCATAAGTTTATCTGTAAAATATTGTTCTAATGTCTGCAATGAAATTTGTTATCCACTTTTCTTTTTTATATGTTTCATATACCAGTACCATGTTAATATGCTTTGGGGTGTTTTTGAAAGGGGTAGGTTTTCTTTTCAAAACAGTTTAAATATCCGAACAGATGTAAAATTGGCTGACATTGCCCGTATAACCAGTTGTGTATTGCGGACAAACTTGTCAGAAAATTCTAATATGATATTTATCAGCTTTTAAATGAGAACAATCTAGGATAATGTAATGTTTACAGCTGAAGAATGACCGAGTGGTTATACTTACAGAAGTGTTTGCTTTTAATGGCCATGTTTTCCATTCCCATGATACAATAGTCTAAAAAAGCCCTCTCTTTCTCTCATATATGCTGGTTTATAACAACAATTATTATGATTTTTATATCTATACAATGCTGCCTACAAAATATTTAATAACTAAGCAGCTGGTGCACTGTGGCCGATGCTTACTAAATGAATAAATGTTTTGTCTTGTGTTTCCCCTGTGTACTTGAATCCATCTGTTGTCTTGTGTCATTTTTGATTGAGGCCTAGAGGCACTACCACAAAACAAATAATGTCAATTTTGTTTTCATTATTTCAGGGCCAAGAACTCTACTACCAGCCTGAGAACATCTAGTGCTTGGTGCTGCACAAACACAAATGCAAAGAGATGTTTTCTGCACAGACACCTCATGCAGTAGGATGACTTTACAGTACAAAAGTTTGCACAAGAAGTTTAAATTGGTGTTCATTACAGGACAAGTAACTGTACCAAGTGCACAGTCTGAGTGAAAGCAGATTTACAAAGCTGGTAGAGGAAACTGTAGTTCCCTCTAACGAGCACTGTAAAGTGAAGCATGTTCTCCAGGTCAAATGACAGGCAAACATCTGTTTCACTTCACAGCCTCCCTATCCTTGCCATGCCTGCAACCTGCCCTCTTCCGAGACAAGAGCTCACTGGCTCTGACCCGGAGACACTGGGGGCTGTGTCGTGCTTGTGCTTAGCCCTCGGTTGTGTTGCATTGGCTGCTTCTCCTTGCTGTTGGGGGCAATCACTCTGCGCTACTTCGACACAATCCCATACAACTGATCTCCATAAGTGCTCTTTGAGGACAGTTCTCATCAGCAGGGCTATTGCAAACAGTGCTGTTAGGGGCTGGGATGCCTTCTCAAGAGGGTGGCTTCTCATTTACATTGACTACAGAGGGACACTGCCTGGCTAGCTCAGTTGGTTAATTTATGTGCTTGAAGGTGGCACCCTAAAAGTCTTACAAATGTTTCAAGGCAACTATTGGGACAGAATCAAACTGTAAATTTTAAGGGTTTGCCTGCTCAGCCCCAAGGTACACAAGTGCCTGTATTTGGATGGTGGATTTATACACCCATAAAACCATATGTGAATATAGTTATCTATACAATCATTCTCTTCTTTTATAGCTCATGAGAATACATCACTTAGGGTTCAGAGTAGGGTGCTTGCTGGCAGGAAGAGAGAATTCTTTCAGATATGGAATATCCAGAAAAATTCAGGAATCTGAACCTCTGAAACCCAAGCTGTCTGAAATCAAGTGCTCCTTCTTTGAGGCAGTGGCACAGAGGAAAGAGAGTTGCAGCAAGAGCAAGAATGAAAAGGATGGAGAAGTGAGACTGATGATTGCAAGTTCATTGGAGCCTCTGCTCCCATGTCTTTGGACAGTGAACTCGGTCTGTGAGGGCAATCCAGCATGGCCTCTTTCTTCAGGCAATACCTTCTAATTTTAAGTCTTGCTGACATTACCTATTTAAGCCCCAAGAATGGTTCATATAAAGGCGAGTGGGATTTCATCCCAAATGTGAGTGTTTTAGGACAGGTCTGTTGCCAGTCTCACAGTCTGTGAGCTCAATTTTTTCGAGAAACATCTTGGAGTTGTCTGTCTCCGCTGAACAAACGGCTTCAGGGACAAAGAGCTGAATCTTGAATTGAGTGAAGTAGATTGTCCCTGACACCTCTGTCAGGACAAGTTTCTCTCAAGAGAAGGATACGATCTCTTTCTCTTGGAACCACATGAGACATCATTCAGTATGACCATGTTTGACAACTAGAAGAAATACAGCTGTGTTTGAGAACTTCAGTTAAGTAACTTGGTATCATGGAAATTTTTACAATTGCAGTTAAAGCTGATGACCTATTTTCCTTCCTCTTAAATCCCAAATAAGGCACATTAAATATTCATTTTTTATCTGTTGGAGAGTATATCTCTGAACTTTGAAGACCATTCCCCTAGAGGAGGAGAAGGAGAAAGGGGAATTCCCTCATATATTCAGAAACAGATTTATTCTGTTTTGTGTGATTGCTGGCATGGAAGCAGTCCTTCCCCTCAGTAATGGCTGCATGTCATAGGTAGCCAAGTGGTCTAAAATACTAAATTCAACTAAGTAGGACAGATACATTCCAGATATGGAAATTCTGTGGGAGAAACTGATGAGGTATCTTGTTCACCTCTGACCTCTTCTTTCTTACATATCATAAATCCATTCAATGAACCTCATGTTGTACTAACTGGTTCTTTGGATGGAGTAAACTCTGAAGAGATTTTGGGTTTCCTTGGTTCTGTTTTTACTGAAGTGGTGGTGGAAACACTGACTTCTGATCATTACTTTACTGCTAATTAAATGTATGTCAAAGACTCATGGATATTTTCTCACATCGTCTTTTTCTCTTAATTTTGATAGTCTAAGTAAATGAATAAATAAATGCTCAATAAACCCATGTAGCAGAGCTGCCTCCTCTGAGCTCTTCCTGCATCACTTAAGTGAGACAGAGCCCAACAGTGAGGCCAGACCCCATTCCTTGATATTATTATTACTATAGTATTTCCTCTACCCCACTTAGCATCAGAGCCCCCATGTTTTAGGCACTGCACACTACATAAAATCATAGAGTATTCTCAGTTGAAAGGGACCCACAAGGATAATTGAATCCAACTCCTGGACATGCTCAGGACCACTCCAAGTGTCACACCATGTGCCTGAAAGCACTGTCCAAATGCTTCTCGAACTCTGTCAGGCTTGGTGCCGTGACCACTTCCCTGGGGAGCCTGTTCTAGTGTAATAGATATTTGTTATTCCCCAGAGCCTTCAGCCTAATATGAATAACAAACGAAGCCAAAGGCTGTTCTGCCATTCATCATCAGGAAAAGAGATGAGCAGTAGTGCTCTATGGATTTTCTGTGAGGAGAGTCTGCAGGTGCTTGCATTGCTGGCCTTTGTCTGATCCCCAGAGCATGACTAAGAAAAGGGGAAAAAAGGTAGGAAGATGAAGGTAAAGTCAGTTACAAAGTTCTATATTTGATAGAAAGATACATGGGGAGTAAAAACAAAATCATAAAATGACAGGACATAAATGCAGTGGGAGTTAGGGAAAGATGAAAGAAGAAAGGAAATTGGATAACAATAGTGATCAGAAAGAATAAAGGCAAAGACAAATAATGACAAGCAAAAAAGAAAGAGGATTAAAGGTGAATGATGAAAGCTATGGAAATAAGGATGGTAGCTGCTATCAGAATTACAGAAAGTTATTTTATTTCAGATGTCATTGTTAGGAGTTAGAATTTAAAACATAGATGATCCTGAGAAGAGGAAATTTTCAAGGCAAAAGAGACTTTGGGAAAATGTAGTAAAGCAACTGACAATATGTTTACATGGCACTAGCAGCTGCTGGAATTAGCTGAGGGTGGCCTAGCTTGGTGTATTGGCAATGGTACAGTTTGCACTAGCAGTGACTTTCACACAGCCTGAACAGTCCTCTTAAAACATAGGGAATTATAAAGTGCTATCTGAAAATACTCTTTTAAATTTTGTTTTGCTTTTGAAAATTTCATCTGAGAAGAATACACCATCATGACTTGTTAATAGTTTCTTTCTTTTTAATTATTTAATAATGACAATTTTATATGCGGTAGAAGATCATACAACATCATCAAGAACATCAGCAAACTTTCTTATGAATAGCTTATGCATGTAGAATAGCATAGATTTTGGAGTTTGTTTTACAGGGACAATTTGATATGACTCCCAGGGAGTCCAAGCCTGAATACTTGCAAGGGACTGCAGGTAAAGTACCAGGCCCTCAGTCTAAGAAATTTCTCTCTCTCTTTCTCTCTTGCTACTCTCTGCCCAGCCCATATGGACATTCAAGGTGCTCTAGCCTGTGGGACCCCTACCAGAGCAGAAGTGGACGAGCCTCGAGGCACCATTGGTATGGAGCCCTGCCATGACTGAACCATTTCCAGTGTCTCTGTGTCTGGGGGGGCTGGAGGTGTTTGAGATCCTGGTGCTGTTCCAGGTCTGCTTCCACCTATCTGTGCCTAACAGCAGGAACAGCACAATTTTTGCAACACCTGGTTTCTGCGGCTGCTCAAGAATATGTCCAATTCACCTCCAGAATGGAATAATCACAGCTGATGCACCTGCCATAATAAATTAGGGAAGTCCCACCATATGTTATTTTGATATCCCACTGCTTTACTCAGTAAAAGATATGTTCTCTTGTTCCTTGTAATAGTGCCTTGTTGTCCCCAGAGAAGAATCCTCCTTAACTTATTAGCAGCACACGTGTTGTTAATAGTTGGAATTTGTAAAGCTTGTAACACGTTGCTCTGCCAAGGTACACTGAGTTTCTAAGTGGGATTGGTTTCCACAAGACCTTGTAGGGGCTGGCTAGAACAAGCTTAATTATTCTGGTACTTATATTTCATTGGATTTCTCACCATCCAGGCTATTCAAGTGCCATCAATTTATTATGAAGGTCAAATTCTCAAGACCTGACTCTAGGGATTTGGCAATTCACTGGGACTTATGGTGCAGGAGAGCCATACATTTCTGTGACTGAAACGACACAATAGCAAAGATAATATCTGCAGAGTTTTTTATTCAGTCTAAGCTCTTGCCTAGAAGAGCTCACAGAATAAGGGATATCTAGCTGCAAAGAGATCCATAAACAGTGATCATTAGAACTGGGTGCAAAAAGAAAATTCCTGCTCCAGGAGGTTTTCAATATTTGATTATTGATTTCATGTCAATTTAAAATGAAAGCTCAGAATGTCAAAGTTCTGCTTAGCCAGATTCCAAGCTCAGTTTAAAATCCTGGGCAGATGCAAACTGTTCCTGAAGCACCAAAAATTCTGAAATATAAACCTTGATGATTAATTAATCTTTCATGTGAAAGGTTTTCCCACGATGAAGGAAAGGATTTCTGAGGCCAGACTCTTTGAAGCCCACCCAGAGCTGACAGCCTGGCATGCACAGCTGGTGGCCAATGGTGAATGATCTACTCTCACAAGAGTTTTCCCCAGTGAAGTCCAAGCTTCCTTAAACTGGCTTGAGGATGATTCTGTCTCCGATGAAAGAAGCCTCTGTGAACCACCATAGGAGGAACTGTCTAAAAAATGTCTTCCTTTCCATTTAGAATCCAAAAAGGGTACAGAGAGTACCATGTTTCATCAGCATAAATAATTAACTGCAGAATGACATGTAATATTCATAGTTGAAAATCATTAAACAAAATAGGCTGGGAAAAAAAATTTAAATGTGGAGTATATTAATCATTTACCCACAAATTCAGCTTAGAGCTTCTCTTTTGTTTAATTTAATTATTATTTTAAAAAATCTATTCACAGGCAGATGTTGCTCTGCAAACCCACACAACTAATTCCCACATGCAAGACAGTCAGCCTGAGGTTTAGCCTCTTGCAGTATTAATTAACATCATGAGGCATTGTTAATGATAGTGGACAAAGTGAAAATGAAGGATTTTCTGCGCTTGGTAGAATAGGGATGAAAATGGGTCAAAAGAACAATGCTTTTCAAACAGCATTGCCTTCTCAGCTGTATTGTATGTTCACAGATGTTTTAGTTCATGCAAGGTGAAAAAAACCCCTCTCTGGCTGTTCTGTATCTTCAAGCATGCACAGCAGGAGCCTCTCAGAATGGAGGTATTTAAAAGGAAAGAGAACCCCAGAAGCTTCATGAGGATTTCCTAGACAGAAAAATGCTACCATATAAGAGCTGAGTTCATCTCATCAAGCAGAGACATACAGAGTTGTGCCGCTCCTCTCACTGGGCGGGTGGTGCCATGGCAAACTCCATGAGCCAGCATTGTTCGGTTCATGGCCTGGAGAACAATCACATACAAATTAACTGTGTCGGATCTCAGTGATAGTCTTCTTGTTCTGCCATTCTGGCACCCCTTCTCTCTTTCCCCTCCTCTCCCCCAGAAAACAGAGCTCAGCCTGAAATTGGACTCTGTGAGACAGCTGTGGTTCTGACAAGTAGGACAATAATCTATTAAACAAGAGTAAAAGGTTTAAAGATTAATTCGTTGGGGGAAAAAAATTGTCCTCTGGAAGGAGGTAATGTCTGAATATTTGCTCCTACAGGGTCTGTCACCTTCTATCCATCAGGAAGATACCAGAGCCTCAACTTAAAGAAGACTATTTTTTTCCCTCTGTTTCTTTTTTTTGTTTTGTTTTGGTTTTGGGGTTTGGTTTTTGTTTGTTTGTTTGTTTGTTTTGTTTTGTTTTTGTTTTTTTTTTCCTTACCTTGGGTTTCTGAAATAACTGCAGCAATTCTAAACCATGACCCATCGTGGCTTTTGTGTTGCACTATGTTCTCAGTCAGTTCTGAAATGCTTCATTCAAACTGCCAAGGAGTCTCTGCAGAGGGAGAAGACATTGTACACCTGAGTTTGAAGTGTAGCCTACTTGAGGAAGAAGACAATATTCTCTCAGAATTTCACTGAGTTCTGAAACCCTTTCAAGACCAAAAATACAAGGCTTTTGAGCTGTCCTTATAGTACTATATATACTTCAGAAACTTAGGCTGGAGCTTGGACCCCCTTCATACCACCACAAATACACAAAAAATACTTAAAGCTACTCTGCTGGAGAAGGCAATTGTTCCCCTGGACCTTGAGCATGGTCAAACACTTGTCAGACATACTAGGGACTTAAGGCATCTTCCAGTAGCTTGTCTTTTAACACATGTATGCTTTGTAAAGCAAGTGCAAAATCTACCCAGTGAAGATTCTCCATTCTCTCTCACTTCATGGCTATGTTTGTTATTTAAGGACACATAAAAGACTGAAGGGGACTACACATCAGCAAAACAGAATAAGGGCTCATGCACTTGCAGGTCATATACAGTTATTTCATGAAAGGTGCAATCATGCAAAACACCTATTGTTAGGACTTCTAACAAAATGCTTGTGACAGTGAAGTGAGATATTTTTCTTCATTAGCTCACTAAACATCATGTCCTCATATTGAATATTTTATACATCCATAAGGGAGTTACAGACACATGTATGCTTTCTGTCCCATCTGCAAGGTTATTGAGTCTTCAAAAATAAACAAGAAAATTGTGATTATTCTCTGGTGATTTTCTGTACCATGTTGAGACATCATCGCTAAATTACATGGGAAAGGTTTTTTTGTTCTGCTTTAAATGAAGATCATAACACAGTCTTAGTTATTAAAGGTCACCAGTGACTGTGACAATTCTCAGATGTGTAAGCAGGTAGTCAGTAAAAACTTCTGGTGAACTCATTTTGCTGAGAGTTCATAGTTTTCCTTCTCTGTTTAACAGCCTACTCTGTTGAGTTACCTTCTCCCTGAGCTGTGACATCTCTAGGACAGACTGTGTGTGTGCACAGTGCCTAGTGGAATGCCCACTTTCCAATACCCTTAGCTCTCACTTAGAATACATAGGTCAGCTAGGTGCATACCAGGATGGTGACCAGTGATAGCCACAGTGTTAGTTTACTGCTATAATACTATTTGGGGTAGATATTCCTATTATTAAGTGGCATCAAATGTGAGAAAAAAGTAGTTTTCCTTGCTGGGGAAGAAAGGTAGCATGGAATTTGGGTAGACCTCTGGATGGTACTGTGTTGTAGGCAGAACAGGTTGGCAGAAACGGATGCATCACATTTACTTGTGCTAAAAACTGACCAATTAATCTGGCATGAAATAGGGCTCTCTTACTCCTGTCAAGATCTGAGGGCATAATTACATGAGCCACAGCACTTGTAAGAGTGTTCAATCCACATACAAATTTATTAGAAAACAGGGAAAAACACATTTGCATACTGAGTTCATATTTCTAGAGGAGGGATTTTATGCCCTATGCCAAAATAAGAATTTAAATGATCAAATGTGAAATTGTGAAATGTAATGATTGATTTAATAACATCATCGGCATTAGCACAGATGGCTCACCCTGTTGGTGCTTCACTCTGCCTTGTATAATGGGAATGGTTGAGAAATGCCACACATCTCTATTACACAGTATTATTCTGCATGCCTGCACAGCGTACCATTAAGAAGTTCTAGTGCCAAAGCATGGAAATTATCACTCACATTTCAACTGCAGGGGAAAAGCCTTGTTGATTTATAAAAACTGCTGAATAGTTTAGAATAGTACTGAAACAACCTTTGTTCTTCTCTGGGAGTCATATGTTGTCTAACGTCATATGATACAAAGTAGAAGTTCCTACTGAGCATAAATTCTTTCTAAGAAGGGGTAAAAGTTAACAATGAACTCTAAAGCTGATGAGTTAGACAGTAGTCTAACCCTAAAAACTGAATAGTGCTTGGGTGCATTGCTGTTACCTTTAGTCCGACTTCAGTTATTTTTTAAGGAATCAAGTACTTTAAAAAATGACTAGACATTTTCTGAGATGTCTGAAATTTGCAATTGCTAGCAATTGATGGGATGAGAACTGATGTTTATTTGAACTGAAAAGAAGCAAAAAATTACTATGATCTCTGATTTGGCTAACCATGTAGTTTTACAAACTGGCAGAACTCGTGCTTTGAGGAATAGGTAGGAGAAGGAGAAATGGGGATTAGTCATAGGTGCAAAGTAGTGAAGGCTGGTTGAGCCAGGACTGCAACCAAAAGAGTTGTTTGTTAAATTATACCCTTAAAATATGATGGATAGCAATCTAGGTAAACCACAGGAGTCACTTAAGGTCAGTTGTTGTGTTACGAGAAGAGTGGTAGCAAAGTTTGGCTGCATCACATGGGGTAGTAATTTGTCTTGTCGATGAGAACAGGCTCTTCAGCAAATTTAAATGTATCATTTATGGTTAGAATATGAAAGAGTTCAGAAAAACGTTTCACAAAACTTGGGAGCATGCAGATGACTTTCCTGTTTCAACCTGCATTGCAGATTGTCTAAACAAGCAGATAATCATTATTATTTTAATATTTTATTCAAATTGCCTCTTCTGGTTTGGTTAAAACAGGGAATTGCCATAAAACCCCAAGAGAACAGGGATAAAACTCTGTTCCCCTTAAGTTCTTGAAAAAACAATCATTGATTTCAAGAGGAAATAAATTTGATCTTTTTCTACAGTGCTTATCTACATTCTTGCAAATCAGAAGGTTTTTTAATCATGCACTAGGATGTACCTAGAACTATCAGTCCTCATTCGAAACAGCAATGTTTCAGCTGCTATTTCTCAGAGCAAAGGCAATTACAGGTTTGCTTCTAACATCTGTGTATGTTTCAAAGCTGAACTAAAGTGAATCTTGGTTAAACACCATTTGTGGCAATAGGGTTACCTTGCATGCGACAGCTACCACCTCCACTTTCATCTCCCTGTGAGAGTGTCCTCTTTGATGGCTTTCAGTAGAATGACTTATCCCAACACCTTTTCACACAGATTGCACAGTGAACCCCAGAGCAGTGAACCAGAGAGTAAATTTGCTTTCTGTAGGAGTTTGCTTTTGTAGGAGAGCATGACTGAGACAGTGGGTCAGGAGCAACTACTCCCATCTTGAAAGCACTGTTGCTTGGTAGGGGCTTATGACTAGTCTGACAAGGCTAGATCAGACATTTAGTATTGTACATCATTTTAGTTAGCAAGTTGACTCTTAGAAGAAGTACTTTAACGTAGTTTAAAGTCAGCATTTGACCTACCTTCAAAGGTAGTAACTGTTGTCTTTTAGCACAGAGGGCCTTTGGAAGTCTGACAACTTTTATCTTGGTGTCATGAACAGTGGTGAAATGTGTTGTCTCTACTGACAGATGTAAAAAGCAGCTACAGACTAGTGAAAAATTCTCACTGAAGTCTAATGATCTGTTATTCATCCCCGTTTATCAGTCCCCCTACCGTATATTTGCTGTGCTGTCATGGAAACAGCCATTCCACCAACCAATTAAGAGCAAGTAAAGTGACACTGTCAAGAAAAGCATATGTTAGAAATTAATTTCTTACCTGTTTCACAAAATATAAATCCCCAAAATATTGTAATTCCTCAGAATCCTATTTACATTCAACTTTTTTTGGAAAAAAATAAAGACAGAGGCTATTCCATAAACCCACAAACCAAGAAAAAGATGTGTATACAATGGATCACTTGTGGCTTTATAAGTGCATTTAATAGAATTAGTTCATTATGCTTTGGTATGGTTGCTTTCCAGTCCCCACACCAGAGTAGGCAACTCCACCTAATTCAGGATGCCAACTTTTTTGTATGGCAAAAATGTGCAGTAGAGCCATTATGCAGTGGTAGAGTCAAACTGTGCAGATTTTCCTGTCCCAGGGGACTCTGATGGCACTTTGTGGCTCTATTAGAGTTTCTTGTTGCTGCTTTAGCAGTGCAAAAAGCTATGCTGCACAAGGGAATCTACCCAACAGACCCTTACTAAAATGCTGCTCACATGAAGCCAAAGCCATCCCCAAAGTCACTAGAGTCAAACTCTAAAACTAGACAGAAAATGAGGAAATCAAAACCTGGATTCATAACTCTTCCTGCACTATTTTTATATTCAGATGAAGAAGGTGAAGCAATAAGTCAGTGTTAATATGTGTGAAGGCCTGGAATGTGCTGCATCTTTCTCCAGTGATACATGGTCAAGAAAATAGCTGGTGAAAGTAATTATTTATAGCAAGCATAAAAACAGTGCTAGTTAAAACTCAATAGCTGTCACCATTGCTTTAACAAAAGCTTGTGAGAGTCATACCAATTTGATGGTGTCTTAAAGTGAGCTGAACTGTAGAGAACTGCAGTTTTGTTTCAGATATCAAGAAAATCATCAGAGTAACAGCAGTAATCAAAATGAATGAACCCTACAGAAATATAATGACTACAGACCTGTCAGCAATTTTTTTCCCTCCTGCTCCGTTTGAACCCAAAGAAGAGAGTATTGAATAAGAATCCACTACAACCATCAAGCACAGTGCAGTCTGTGTGAGACTTCTACTTATTCTTCCACTCACTTGGGAGTACCTAACCTTATCCACAGAATAAAGAGTCATTAAAAATAAGAGGTTTTTGTAATTATCACTTGGTTTTCTGACCTGCATTTCTGGATGTACTTTGCTTTTCCTTATGCTATGCCAAATTTCAACGTGTAACACACAGCCACACCAAGTGCCTTCACCCATTCAAAATGCTGGCTTAGTGGTGTCTCCATACTACGTGTGAATTCCTGCAGTGGCTTGTTTAACTCTTTCAGCAGGAGTCTAAACTAAACTATTACACTGATTCAACAGCTCACTTTACGTCAGGAACAGAATAGTGAAAATTATGCCTCTGCAACAAAGTTCTCCTCTGGTCCCAGCATACCTTTTGGGATCACTTTAGTCCTTTCCTGCTGTGTCCCACGATCTTGAAATGACTTCCACTGATGTTTCCTGTTTTTAGAAGCTTCAGACATTTGTGTCCTTTTTATCAAACAACACAGACACTGAATTTATTTCAAAAGGTAATTCAAGAAGTCTCTAGTGACTTTGTACAATTTTCAAAGTGCTAAACATATTAGGCTCATCTAATGTAAGACACCAGACCTGCTGCTTGCCTCTGATTCAGAAATATATTGCATCTTTGCAGCTTGAAGTAATCTAATCATGTATGGATGTGGGCAAGTCTGCAGGAGCCACAATAATCTTAAACTTTGGTCTGGAGTCTTCATAGTGACTCAGCCCATTAGCTTGTCCATTTCATTACTTTTACAGTATTTTTTTCACTTGATCTAATGTTTTTATTAATTTCTTTTTCTTGGACATGAGTCAGCAATATGCACTTGCAGTCCAGATATCCAACCGTGTCCTGGGCTGCATCAAAAGCACAGTGGTCAGCAGATTGAGGGAGGTAATTTTTTGCCTCTACTCTGATCTTGTGACACACTACCTGGAGTGGTGCTTCTGCAGACCACGGTACCGGAAAGATGTAGAGCTGTTGGAGTGGGTCCAGAGGAAGGTCTCAAAAATGACCAGAGGGATGGAACACCTCTCCTATGAGGAAAGGCTGAGAGAGTTGGGGTTGTTCAGCCTGGAAGAGAAAAAGTTCTAGGGAGATGTTATTGTGGCCTTTGAATAGTTGAAGGGAGCTTATAAGGAAGATGGGGAGAGACTTTTTACTAGGGCTTGTTTTGATAGAAGGTGACCATGTTCCTTCTGCAGGACACTGGACAAGATGACCTTTAAAGGTCCCTTCCAATCCAAGTTATTCTATGATTCAGTAAATATCAAAAGGGATAAAAATGTCTTCCATCTGTATATAGTTCAAGCTGATATTCTATTTCTTCTAGCAACATTGTAGTGTTTTGCATTAAAGATGTCTTGATATACTTCTGACGATGATTAGTTATTCATATGCTAACTTCTTTAACCGTGTTTTACAATATTAAGCATATATTTTTTTTTACACAGTTTATGATCTCACAGACCATTTTATCCTTAATTTTAGAAAGAGGAATTTTGCGGAGACCGTTGACCGAAGCAGAACGAGCCCACCAGGAACCACACACACGCTAGGGAGGTTGGCTCCAAGTGAGCTGACTTTATTTAAAATGGAGGGGTTTTATAGGGAAAAACTAGGGATATTATGGGGTGTCGAGTAGAAACAGCAATGGGATTGGGTAACACCGGTATCCAAGGTGATGGGACAGCAAATGAGAAACGGTCCCGCAAAGAACCAATGAACATGCGGGCTGGAGGAAAACGGTGGGAAAAACCTGAGGGGAAAGGCGGGAAAATGGTGGGGAAGAGGACAACATGGAGGATTGAGAGAATAAAACAACAACCCAAACTCCCACATTAAAGAACTCACATTGAACACTAATAAACAAACATTACAACCACAAAATTCGGGGTATGTTCCAGAATATGGTTTCAGTTCTTTTGAAGGTCCTTTATCTCCTCAATAGATGGACAATATTTTAACAAGTCCGATACCGCCAAGCCGTTAGGGTTTTCCCTCTCGGGCGGGCATGACAGAGTCGTCCTCATAAGTCCAGCGCGTGAAGTGTTGCCGCCAGACCTCATAGGAGTCGCCTTTCCCAACAGAATTTTACCAAACTAAACATAAAAAAGTTGCAAGAGTTGCCTGACTATCAGTATTACTTGTAGGAACATGGAATTCACTGACTTATAACAGTTGTTGCTACATGATGCCAATTGTCCTTGGAATATTCTTCTCAATTGCCTTGAATTTGGCTGGTGTGTCACCAGTTTTGAGCTCCCTACTGTGTGGTAATTTTATTTCAGAATTTATTGCAATCCTACTCTGAGATACTATCTTTTTCTCCATGTTAAAATTAGGCTATACTACCTCCCATACTGTTCCCACTGTAATTTTTGTATATGTATGTACACAGGCAGCATATCAGCGACCAGACTGCATGCTAACGTACGTAACACAGTGCAAAGTCAGAACATTCTGACAGTTTATTAGACACGAAGGTGTATGTTACACAGAAAAATGTGGAGGGTGCAAGGGACAGGTACCACACTGTTTCCATCACCTTGTGAACATCCCTGCAATGTCACTTATTTGCTGTTGAGAGTGATTAACCCTCAAACACACTGTTGCTGGTTGAGAAGATGGGCTCTGAGATCACTTGGCTGCAGGATGACAGCCCAGGTCCCCTTGTGCTCTGCCAAGGGTACTTTGCCTTGCTGCCTTGCACCGTGCAGCAGGCACCCCGACAGCACCCACCACTCCAGCTGCCACAAATGGCTTTACAAAGCAAACCCACAGGGTTGTACAGCAATTTTATGTTAAACACTAGATGTCACTGGCATACTCTTAACACAGTCTGTTGGAATTGACTGCACAGTGGTTGCTCAGCCCTGCACCCAAATGAAGAAGCTTTTTCAGTGCCTGCACCTCACTGGCAGAGACCCTCAGATCAGGTATGGAGGTGTTAGCAAGGCTCCCACACTGCAGGGTGACTGCCTGAAATATGTATTTGCTTGGGAAGCAGCAAGTACAAGTGTTTTCGCAACGACAGTTTTTACTGCATCTATGTATTCTCATTGTCTCAGACAAACACATGGGTACAGGAAAAAGGTATAACTTACCCAGGGAGAAAATAATTAATTACACAGTTATCACACCATTAAGGAAGAGACTAATGCACAGGGTCCTGTGCTCTTTAAATGACAATGGCTGCCCAGCCCAGCAATAAGGTCATATCTGTTTACCCATGCTGTGAAGAGTAAAAAGCAGTTTTTCTTTGGAAGAGCCATAAACAAGAATGGCATTTTAACTCCTAGTGTAATCAAATCCAAATATTGCCAGAGGTTTTGGTTTTTTTTTTAAATTACCTTGATCATAAAATAAGATCTTAATAAATGATCTTGGTTATTTTTCTATCCTTTGGGCACATTTTAACAAGTTCTTCATACCAAGGTTTATATAATAGACTCCTGTGTCATGATGCAAGTTTAATGTCTGTACAGGCTTTTCCCCCTCTCTTCAGCAAGTCTGCGACTGCTAACAGCAGCCAGGACCCCTGGCACAGGCAAGGCAAACACAAACAGGGCCCAATGGCAAACTAGAAGGTACCTTTCAGCTTATATGACGGCCTTTGTAAAGCCCAGGCAAACCCTTCTCAGGACCTACTGCCAGACAACAGAAAATGTTCAGAGTCAAGTGCAGCCTGGAAACAGGCAGCACAGCAGCTGTCCCTCAGTCCAAAAGTCAAGGAGTGCTGAAAGTAGTCTGGCATATATGAGAATCTATCTAAGTACTGGCAAAGGACTTTACCCACCTGGTTTGTTTGTTTGTGGTTTTCTGGAGGGTTTTGTGTGTTTGTTTTGTTGTGGGGTTTTTTTGTTTGTTTGTTTGGGTTTTTTGTTTTGGTTTTTTGTTTGTTTGTTTTTCTTTTTGTGTGTGGTTTTTTTTTGTTGTTTTTTGGGGGTTTTTTGGGGTTTTTTTGTGTGCATGATGAGGCAGGTGGAGACATGTCCCCAGTTTTTCAAGGTACTCAAAAGAATTTGCAAACCTCCAAATTCAGACATCTGACTGTGCTAAGGATGTACTCAGATACTGTGCTAAGGATGTACTCATTCAATAACCTCAGAAAGTCTGAAAAGCAATTATAAATGCTAAGGTTAGAACCAAAGGGCTGTTTGTGCCTACAGAGCTGATCACAAGACATACTGTGTGTCCATTTCTGCAGGTTACATCTACTCAGATAGGAAGCCCAAAAGCTTCTTTCTATCCCAACACAAGTCAATCAATGGGGCTTTCCTGATCATTCAGGACAATTTGGGGTATCTGACCCTGGGCAGGAAAGAAATAATAATTTTATATTACCTCAATTCCCTTATCTTAAGGTGCAAATATAGAATCTCATTAAGAACCAGCTGCATTGAACTGAATAGCAACCATTAAAAACTCAGGAATTACTCCCTTCTAGAAATGAAAATACACCCAAGCTCACTGTTCCCTCCATCTCCACCTCCTTTCTCACACTTCAAATGCCGAGTAAGGAATTGGATTCATACTGTGTTTTAAAGACCCACCACCTCTGGCACCAACCTAAACATTTGTTACCCACATAACAGCAGTTTCTTTATATTGCAGTAAAAGCATAAAGGTAGATCTCATGTTGTCTTATTCTGGCTAAGCATGAAATGAAAATGGGTAGAAAACAAATGATGTTGTTCAAGATAAAGCCATTGAAGGATGAAATCTGTAATAAACCTTTATTTCTGAACTGTTCACTCTTCCTTTATCCTTTCATTGTGAATAAAGTCTCCATATAAAAAGCAGAGCTGATTTACATGGAAATTGACGAACTAAAATTGCGTATTTAAAATACATAACAACTTTATATAGTTGATTAGTACAGAAATATTGTTTTACAAATTCAATCAATTTTATATACTCAAATGTGTTCCATTTAGACAGCAAACTCAGCTTTGTTTTTTTCCAGAGAACTAACCCATGTGATCAAAGGGAATACATTGATAGTCAAAATTTTGCCAATCTCTTTGTTCCCTTTCCCAATACAGAGATTCTCACTAATTACTTTTTCAGACTGCCAAATGTTGATATAGGTAACAAAGTCATATATTTGAAAATCTAATGACACTTCCAAGGACAATAATGTTCATGTGCAGAAAACCAATTGTTTACTTGTCTTGAAGAGCTTATCTGGTCCTCATGGCACTGTGCAATTCACACTCACGAACACTGTTAAAACCCCAATGGCAAAGAAGTTTTAATGTGTGAATATCTTTCCTAACCCCATGTCCCCACATTGCCTTGAATTTGTTACAACAACTTTCAAATGTTTAATTGCATAGTAGCAAAATCATAAAAAAGCTATTAGCATTATATTTATATTAACTCCAATAAGCACATACTTATTTTTGTCTCAAACATTTCAACTATTAAGTCTCAGCCAAAGTGCTGATTCACCAGTGGTGCATATTGCACAAAGTTAATGTTGCACGTAAACTTTATCTACTTACTCAGAAACTTAACATGACAGATTATGAAAAACAACTAACCATTATTTTGTTTGATACATTTCAACATTATCCATGAAATTCTGATTGCACTGAAATTGCTAGGAACTCTACAATTAATTTTAACAAAGCCAGCATTTTATCTCTCTCTCTCTGTGGGCCAAGGATGATGTTACTCTTTTAATAAATTTCCTTAATCAATTTTTTTCATTGATTTCTTCAGGAGAGAAACCTAACCAAAATGTGCTGTTCACAAAGTGACTAATCTAAACACCTAACAGGCGAATAAATACTTGCTATTTTGGCATTGGACAGCTTCAACTCTGCATTCAATAGCAATTCAGGATGTTCTGAGAAATTCACAGAGCAATCAGTAATGTGTTTGTGACAATGAATCACTCGGCATCATCTGCAGAGTGCTGCAGTGCTGCCAGGGATGCACAAGTGGGGTACAACCTTCATCTCCCCACTGCACTCCTACCTCCAGGCCCTGTGTGCCCCCATTCCTGCAGTGTCTGCAGCTCCCCCTCCCTCCAGGCTCTGTTGTTCAGAGGAAAAAGAGTGTATGTATTTAATTTCCAAACCTGTCCAGTCATTCCTTTATTCCTTATTTCTTTCTGCACCTCGGGGCTATGTCGGTTCTCTGAAATATGTTGCAGCTTCTTTTGTCCTTCCCATCGCTTTCTTCACAGTAAATTTTTTAGCCTTCACATTTATAAACAGCTTTGATGATTTAGATATGCAAACTATTAGACACAGCCTTCTACTATTTTCAGTTATCAAACTGCGAAACTATTTCATCCTCCCTTGCAGCCTTGGTTATTAGCAGACCCATCTGTGTGGTGCACCAGCCCGTATGATTAACACACCCATCTGCTTCAAATCTGTTGATGATCTGCTGATCAAAGTCCCACTTGACTATGGCCGTTAACACCTTTCAGCACAAGAATATAACTCAAATATACTTTTGGTAAGATTTTTTTTTTTTTTCCTAATGCTAAGAATGTTTCAGATGACCGTTTGCTCAAGGAAAGTCCAAATGCTCAAATGCTCCTGGGAAGTGAGTAAAAAGAGGTTGTGGTGCAATAGAATCTGGGGCACATTTCTGTAACTGTTTATTCTTTGAAGAAACAAAAGGGAGAGACTGGCAGCATTTCACAGTTATTTTCTATCTAAACTCCAGTATCTTTGGCACAAGCAGTATTTTCCTTGCATGAAATGGCTTATGCTTCAAACTCACCTTCCTATCTCAGTCCCTCTCAGGACTTCATGGTAACTGAGCTTCCGTGTTTATTATATGTGACAAAATATTGCTTTATCACAACAGCAAAGTGTTCATGCTGGCTATCAGCCTCTGCTGTTTTAGTTTGGAAATTATGTAATGCAAATGATAAAGATTTTTCTGTTTCTTCATGCTTCAGGACAGCCACAAATTAACATCTGTTACTAGCAAGTTAACTATTTTATTGCTTTTTTAAGTCAGATATATTGATTGCATCATTTTCTATTTGAGTCTCCTTGGTACAGCTCATTCCCATTTGAAGCTCCTCAGTAAGGCAACACTAGATCACAGAAATGTTGGCTGAAGTGAATCCAGGCTCAATATGTAACACAGAGCCCTAGTAAGAAGATAAATCTTTCCGGGATATCTTTTTGTTCTCACATTTCACTGAAAGACATTACCCACTGTGAAGGGAGGAAAAGCCTCAAGGGCTCTTGGTATTTCACATCTGTGAATTTCCAGCTACTTGCTATATTTATGGCTACATTATCAGTCTTCATCAGGATGCAGTAAATACCTTTCCAGAGGTCAGTATCTTGGATTTAGTTCAATTGTTATTTTCAGTAGTGATAGAAACTTGACTTAAATCTCTTTTGTCATGTACTTCAGACACTCAGCTTGTTCCACCATCTCCCACTCCCTTCTCAAACAAAGGACAGTGTTCCTGCATGGGGCCACTGAGAATAAGAACCTCTGCTTTGTTGCCTTCGTTTCAGCTCTCTTTCAGTAGTTGGTCTTCTTGTTCTCCTAGGATTGGTCTGATCCTTCAGACTTGACAGATAATCCAGTAATTTCTGCTTTAACATCTCCTCATGGCTTTCAGTCTCTTGGTCTTCATTCTTAGACTTCATTTATTTAATTTCACCTGTCCAAAAATCCATGCTTTCCCATGTATACCTACAGTTTTATATTCAGCAAAAAACATTACTTTTCCATGGTTCAATTTACCTCAGACTTCAATATTGAGCACCTTAGCACTCAGTCATGCAAGATTTCTGTACCATCCAGGTTTTCAGATTTTATACTGCCCGAATTCCTGTCACTTTCTTCTGAGTGAAAACTGATGCTCCCCACAAGAACTTTCCCTCTATCTTTCCTCTCCTACGCCTTCTACCCACCTCTGTATACTTCACTCCTGTATTTGACACAGACCTCTAATTAACCTAATTAAATCAGATCAGCGTGTCCCCTTTATAGAAATAAATTATGTATAAAAAAATTGATTGAGCTGAAATGTAACCCTCCCTGGAACATTCTTGCTCAGAGCAGATGTCATTGCAAAATGTGCTAGCAGCTTGCCTGCCTGAGAGACAAATTTATCTGAAACTCTTACCTCTGTTGTTTCTTAGTCACTTGTAATGGTTTCAAGCTCTAACCCAAAGTCCTCATTAATCTCCACCTAGGAGACATACATCCACAAGCCTTGTTCCCTCAGAGAGCTGAATCCCCTGTTCCTTGTCATATTTCCTCACTTTCACTCCTCTCTATGATCTAGCCATTTCCACTCAGCCTCAGACAAAATTTTGCATTACTTGCTCTAAAAATGACAACCTTTTCAAACTGCAAATCCATCTTTCTTCTTGACTTTATCTCTGACATCTTTCTAAGAACCTCCAATCTGGTGCAGAGGGAGTAACATTGTGCCCAAAGTCCCTCTTCTCTGGGGATCTCCCCCCTCTAGACCTGTTCCCAGCACTTCAGACAAGTGTTCACCTCTGCTGACTCTGTTTGAACTCACTGTCTCCTTCTCTTGTTACTTTCAGGTGGTTGGTCATCTTTACTTACACCCATTTAAATACCACCATGGCCTTTCAATGCAGAAACTGTCAAACCTTTTTTCAGCCCACAACCTGCTCCTTGGCATCCTGTCCAGACCCCTCAGAATGTTATGTCTTCTATTTGGTTTTAAGAGTTCAATAACCAACACTGGATCATCAAGATTTCTTTTGCACTAAACACTTCACATTTGTGTCAAGCATAGGTGACCCAAAATTAATGTTACTTCCCTCTGTGCTCCTACCCTTTTCTGTCTTCTTCAAATCATGTTCCTTCTTGCTTAGCCTGCAAAACTATCCTTTTCCATTCTTCCAAACAACCGCTTTGACTAAATAAAATCCATTTACTGGAAAGGAGGGTTCATGCCTTTCTCTTCTTCTTCAGTCACAGCACTCCCATTTGTAAGAACTTGCTTTCACCAATTGCAAGGATAAAGGGACCACCATGTGTACCTAATGCAACCTCTGTTACATCAAAGAACCAGGAAAAATGTCTGTATTTCAGAGCAGATACTTTAGAAAAAGATCCAAATTTAGTTTTTAATCTTACTATTAATAGAGAATCCACAAGCAAACATTGGTAAATTTGTTCACTGTAACTTAGGGAGGGTTTTACTTCCAGCTTTCATCCATTTGACCTTGCTTTTCTTTTTGTTGGAGAGCAAAGAGCCTTCTGTTCTCCAAACACAACAATTCTGGCATTGTTTTTTCCTTAGAATAAATCAGCTGAGAATCCAAAACTATGAGTTATGTTTTCCAGGGCCTTAATAACCCTCAGAACCTTCTCCTGTTCTTTCAGAATCCTTCATTAGGAATGGAAACCACAACTGACTGGAGACAGTTTTGTAGCATGGGTTACACAGTGTTGAACAATACAACTTTCTCCACTCTCTAAATCCATGTTGCTTATACTGCAATTTGAGTACCAGGTTCCCCAGACCTTCCAGTATTAAAAAGATAACCATGTCACTACCCCTGTTCTTGTAGACAGAAATATGATTTTTTTGCTGGCTCTTACAGAATTTCCAAACTCTGTGATCAATGGAAACGGCCACTGGAACCAATGGAGCTACCCTCGATGAACTATCAGTTAATCAAAGCTGCTCTCCATTTAGACATTTATTTATCACATACATCAAATCATGGTCTTGCTGAGGCCTATCTATTCATTTGAATAGAAACTGCTATCACATTTGCAGACATCTTCAATTGGTTCCTGAGAGTTCTTTTCCTCAGTTTCTTTTCAGAGATTCTTACTGGAAGTAGGGAACAGATGAAAACCTGAGCAATGCTGTGTCATATAGTTAACCAAAGAGAAGTTACACAGTGAAAAATTAAATGGGCACATTCTTTCCTATAGTATTTCCTAAAAGTTACACCAAAATTTCCACAAGGAAAAATAGACAATTCAGCTCTGTAAGCTCAGAGAATTTCTTGTCCACCTCTTTTTACACACCTGGACACAAGATACCTAAGCCTGCCAATTAATTATTTCTGTCTTCTGTTGAGCCTTCATTGCTTTTAGAATGGAAAGTATTTCCTGTTCATATGTGACTGTATCACCTGGATGCTTCCTCAAATGAGGAGAAATGTAATTATTTTTAGTCTTTTTCACACTGTCCATATTTAACCAAATTCTTTAGTAAAGAGATCATGCCGTTGTCACAAAGATCATGAAGAATTGTGTATGGGAATTTCTTCTTTTTCATTCCATTGCTATGATTTTTTTCATTTGACTTTCTTTGCCAGTTTTCCATATTACCCCTTTTCTGATGCGTCCATAATACTACATTAGTAGAAATTTGACATTGTAGTATTGTGTTCTTTTCTTCTCTCTAAACAACATACTTGACTTCCACATTTAAAGGTCTGTGTTTTTTCTATATGTGGTAGAATGAACTCAAATAATCCCAGTTAATAATCATGGGGTTTTTTCCTTAATATTTTGTGAGTTTTGATTTAAAAGCTAAGAGTTTAAATTTATTACCAACATGAGCTTTATTCTGTTTGTCCATAACAAACGTTAATAAGTTACAGATCACTACTCTGAATTTAACACTAAACTTGGTCTAGCAATCAATTTTTTTTTATGTTTCAAGATGAAGTTTAATATGGAATTCCCCCGAGCTGGACACAGCTCTTTTTGATTTAAGACACTGTCATCACTAACATTTAGAAATTCCAAGGACATTTTATTATTGGCAGCATGAGACTAGCAGGACAAGACACTCAGATGGAAGTCCTTCATGATAAAATGCAGCTTTTTCTACACATTATAAATAGATGTTTAAGATATCAGTTCCCCTGATCTCAAGAGAAATATCTGTGGCAGACACTGTCTAAAGCTTTAGCTTTGGGCACTGATCCTGAAGTGTTCACGGGCATTTGGCTTTTACGTTGCCAAAGCTTTGAGCATTCTCCCCCTTCAGAGCAAACTCAGGTTTTGCACAAAATGTCAATGAATTTCTATATCTTTAACCACCCATTCCTGGATGCTTAGGTTTCCTTGCTTCTTTTCCCTATTCCTTCAAAGACAGACTTTCCCTCCTTTTCATCCCCACTCCACTCTTTGACTCCCACCCTCATACCCCACTTCATTCATTCAAGTCCCTACCACTCTACCAGTAAATCCACTTCCAGTATACAGGATCACTTGTACCTTATCACTTCCACTTCCTCCTCCACAAACACTGTTTAGATGCTAGTTGTCTCACCAGTTACCCCAACCAAATTCCTATTCTCCCCTTCTCCGGCTCAAGCTCTCGATTAGCATATTAGTTATCTCCTGCCCTAGCTCTTCAGCTACTCTCTCTCCAACTTTGTCTCATTACCCTTTTCTCCTATTTCCCATTAATTTAATCTTTTACATATGCTGCTAGAGCCACAGTCTCTCAGAAAACACATTAAGCTAAAGCCTCTGCTCAACAATAACAACTTCAGAGGGGCCGAGTAGCAGAAAGATTTGCTTTCCTGCAGCACAGAGTGGTTTGGAGGCCTTGTGATTTCTCAGAACTGGGGTTTGCTGATAACAGCAGTTGCATCAAAGTCAACAGCTTTTCCCCTTGGTGCTTTGCATATCTGAGATTTGTTAGAGGAACTGTTCTGGCCATCTTGTACTGTGAGCAAAAGGAGGAACATCATCAATTTAAGCCTTGGACCTGGATTTGTCTGGCCAGTCAAAATAACCAGGAGCACTTTTGGAGCCCTGAGGAGAGGAGAAAAATCTATTCATTATATTTCATTGAGGGGAAAAAAAAAAGACTCCTTACCATGCTTGAAAATTGTTTGTGTTAATATGCTTAAAAATACTTTTGAAAAATTAAGTCCATAAATTCTTTAGTTCAAATGCAACAAATGCAAATACTTTTTAATTCCAAAGCAGTCAAAAAATTTAAAAGACTTTTCTCTCCCAAGCTATGAAAATTCATTTAGAACTGAATACAAAGTACAGACACTAAATTCTGTTTTGAGACAAGACAGAAAAATAATCATAATCTCCTCCAGAGTTTCTGATGGCCGAATGTGCGAAATTAATCATTGACAGGTGGAGAGGACAATTCTCCACGCAGTGTTGAGCTTCCTATTCTCTGAATGACAGCCAGTTAGAATAAGAGAGCCAAAGTTAATAGGAAGTGCTTTGCTGCATTAACTTTCTGATCACTAGCCATGCACCTGCATCAAAAAGACGTTTGCCCAAAACCTGACCTGGAAGCACGTCTTTAACAAGTATAGGTTAATCCTGCACTTGCATTTTCTTTGGAAGTCCTCCAAAGTGCTGTCACCATTTGTCAAACTCCTTCCTCCCCAGCATTCATTGCACTTGAATGTTTGGTGCAGAGTCTGAATTCACGTTTTGACGCTCCTTTATTCAGTACAGACTCCTTGGTGTTCAGCCTCAAGCTTTACTTTGTGGAAACACCCTACCCCATGAGATCCTGTTTCATCTTCCCTGTACTCAAACCTTCTGCATCGCTGAGAATTTTTGTGTGTTCATTCACCATCCCTGCCAAAAATATGTCTCTGTGGGGTACCCAGGAAAGGGTGAGTGTGGAAGCATAACAGAGGCATCAAATGAAACAACCCCATGTTGAGTTCAGAAGAAACAAAATGAGTCAAACTATGGAACTTGTTGCTGTGGTGTGCTCTGAATGTTAAAAGTGCCATGCCTATCAATACATAAGGTACCCCCAAAAAACCAAAATACATTCAGGCAAAGGCAAAAGATAGTCCCCCCAACACATGTCAAAACCAAGCAGAAGACAGTGGTTGATGAAGTCTCTGAGTTGCAGACCACTGGAGACTGGCATATGTGTCACAGCATGCACTAAAACTTTTTCCTGAGTATCCGATATTATCCTCTCTCAAAGCAGGATGCTGGGCTAGATTGTCTTTCACACAGACTCAAAATAGCAATGTAATTATGGTATAAAACAGCAGGGACTTTGCAGAGAAGTATCTAAAACATTTGTTCTGTTTCAAACAATACAGGTTACAAAGAGCTAGAAAATTCTAAAGACATCTAAGCAAATGAGTGCCTTTGTTTCTTCACAGAAACCATATATCTTCTCAGTTGCAGAGAAATAGAAAGGATTTATTTTGTTTAAGCTTTCTGCCTTTCTCCCTCTTTACAAAATGGTGGCTAAGAGAGTGATACATCTCAGCCTTTTGAGAGGGTGAAACCTACCTCTTCAGCTTCAAATTGATGTCAGCTGAAGTCCTCCAACTACAGGTCAGTTGTCTTATAACCATCTTGCCCCGAAGGACACAAACAAAATTGTTGGTAGCTACCCTTTTCTTTGACAGCACTTCCCTTGGATTGGATGATCAACAAGACTGCTTGACATAAAACAGACATAAAATTAGCTCTAAGTTTAATTCCTCACACAGATTTGTGTGCAGTTTAAAGAAATAATGTCACATGAATAAAGGTAGATACTTGTAAGGTGAAATGTGCCAAATTCTGAATGTGCATTATCTGTCCTGCAGTTTGGAACAAGAAATATAGGATAAGCATTACAGACTGCAACAACCAGACAAAAATATTGATAAATAGCAAGTATTTTTTCCAGATGGGACTTAGATTTATATATATACATATCTGAGAAGTTTTGGGTTTAATTTTTCTTTGTCATGGATATATAACCATGCATATGAAAAAATACAGAATTTAAAAGCGATACAGGATACAAAACAAATTTGAAAAGCCCTCTTCTGTAAGCATGTTTGCTTACTGAATTTCTTATCCAGATTTTAAAACACAGCTCTATGTTCCATGCCACTCACATGGCAGTATTTAAAATCACTGCTAACACCGTCAGAAGCTGATAAGCTTGTTTCAGGTCTGTCAGCTAAAGCTTCATACTTTTATCTGGAGTTTTCATATGCTGCAAAGTTTAGTGTCTGCTTACCTCATATTCACAGAGATATTTCAACAGTTTCGGCAGCTCAATCAAAAAAATCTTTCAGGATCAGTGTGTGTGCTAGGGCAGGATTAAGCCAGTGCTCGGTACTGCAGTGAATTAGTCTTTCTGGCCTGATTACTTTAAGCTCTGTTAAAAAAAAAAAAAAAAGAAGGGGAAAAAAAAAGAAGAAAATAAAAAGAAAGCAAGCTCACATCTGTAAGGATGTGAAATTTTTTTATAAATATGAACCAAATCCAAGACTTCAAGCAATTCACATCCTCTTCTCTATAAGCATATGGTCTCCTCTATTGATCTCAATGGACCATTCATTCTGAGGTCTAGCTATTCTGATTACCACATTGCTGTTTGCTTGCAAATCATAATCAGGGTTCACTGTTTATGATGCAGTGATTAAAAGAACACTTACAATTCATTCCTGCTTCCAGTCTTATTCCTATACTTGCTAGTCTTGTGTGATTACTTTGGCTCTCCAGACACTGAAGAGCTTGCGTGGGTGGGAGCACTGCTGCCACCTGCTACTGCTGCTTTGTCAGAGAGCCATGTCTGAAAACTAATGCCTTCTATGAATTGGAACAAACTCCCCAGTTTTTCACGTGGTAGCAGAATGAAGCAAAGGTAAATCACAACTTCACTTATTACAATGGCAAACCATAGCAGAAAGAAACTGGAACACTAAGTATGGCTGGGTCTGTGGCTGGTATATATTTATGTTGCTTAATTTACTTTGGAGGAGTCCATCCACTTCAGGTGAGGCTCTGGGCCTTTAAAATTTTGAAGAATAATTATCTATAAATCAGTAGATTTGCTATGAGATCTTCTCCTTTTAATGAGGATTATTTTTAAATATAGATTTCAAGAACGAACAGCTTTTTAAATCTGCTTTTTTAAAACAGCTTTTTTCTCTGCTTGTTGGTTCATTCTTCTGGTTAACACTGTTTCAGTATGGTATTTTTGAGGCATGTCAATTCCTGCTTGCACTTGGAGCTGCTGCACCTTGAACAGTGACAAATTCTGGACCGATTAATGCTGCACACACTCCAAGGAACATCCACTTCCTACAGACACCGACATGACTGCAACAGTAACTGGAACTGATGGGTGTCTATCCTGCCCTGAAAAGTATTATAGCCTACACCAACAGTTTTCATTGTGTGATTATTATTTTTTAATTTGGATCCAATAACGAGCCTCTCTATATTCTGGCTTAACACTGTTAAATGTTGATGCTGCCCACAATACTTTGCATGTTTTGTTCCATAAACTGAACAAAGTGTCTGTGCTCTCCTGCCAGCCACAGATTTATTGGGGTATGGATTACACATATTAAACACAGTCATCAGACCACAAAGGTTCCATCACAAACTGCCTAAGAGCTAACATCATTAAGAGGCAGACTTCATATATCTTCATGACTGATACGCCGATCTTTCCCACTCCATTGACTAATGAATTGACACATGCAATGTTCTTCTACATTAGTGTGAATCCCTTTGATTTACAGCACCAGAGCAGGGGGTTGTAAGCATTCAGATGCTGATGAATTCCAGACAGCACTTGCACCTGGCTGACCAGGACGTTTCCCTCTGAGGACAACAGTGCTTGCATCCCAGAATTGTACATAATAAACATGGTGGGCCTCACTCTGCACATTCATCTCTGCAATGCCATCAGAGTGCTTGCCTTCCTGAGCCAAATTTCCTAGCTGCTATAAGTCATGGAACATAGATTTACATTGTTCTCTGAGAAGTGTGTCTGAGCCTTTTGGTTTGTCTGCCTTAAAGACACACCTGGAAGCCACCAATGTATGCTTGCTCCCGAGGTGTGCCAGTGCCAGGGAAAAGGGGTCAAGAGAAAGAGAACAGTGGATCTTTGCATGGGTTGGGTGTCAGTCCTGCCAGTCTGCAGCTGTGGTGGGAAAGCTGTGGACACTGGCCCAACACAGCTCCTGTGAACAGAGAGGAAGAGTGAGATTGGAAAAAGACTGGGAATAAAAAGAGATTTGGCCCAGAACTTTTGTCTGTTGTACTAATTAACTGGCTACAGCCTTGGGTTTTGCTAGCAGTCACAGCACAGACTACCCAGTTCTAATGACTGGCTTGAAGTACAGACTATTTTCAATGCCTTGGAATTTGCCATCACATAGAACAGTCATCTTCCAGCCTGCTACTAAATCCATCTGATGAAACAAAAGAGTCATCCTGGATGCTATCCATTCTGTGAGCAGAGCAAGGCAGGAGCAATTGCTTAGAGGTGTCCTGAATGAAAGACTGAACAACATTTGCATGGGGAGTTTATGGTGCACTGAGAAAAAAATAGGATGTGAAAGTATTTTTAAAGTTAAAACAGGAAAGTCTTAATTTATGTGACAAATTAATCAGAATTTTAAGATGTCTGATAAGAGATGTAGCACTGAATCATGCAGGTCTTCCCGCAAAGAGATATATTTCAGGCTCTGACATAACATTTTAATGAAGGCTACTATGTATTACTCTTTGTAGATTCTTCGCTAGTTTGTTTATTTTAATTTTGAGCTGCCTCATATATTTATACAAATTTCATATCAGTGAGATGTTATAGATTTACACCTGGTAAACCAGAGGATTTGGAGACATACACAATTTTTTCCCTGCTACTTACAGAAAAATAGCATGCGAAAATAATAGACTGACCAGAGAGTCTAACTTGAGTGAAAAGAAGAATTGTTTCTTTTAGCTCACATGTTAAGGTTGTCACCTCGGTTAAAAACTCATAGCAAACTCAATGTATGACTAATATACCTAGTAACAGCAAACAAGGAGTGGGGGTTTTGCAACTGAAAACAGAAAAAGGTTCTCCTGGATGGAGAGAGATGTTAACATTAAGGGAAGTCAATTCCATATAATTTTTAAATGAACACATCCAGTATTTAATTGAAAATAAAGGGGAAAAAAAGCAGGAGTTCTATTAGTCTTCCATGTTCTGATTTTCTGGAGTGAATCGAGGCTGTAACAGAAACTAGTTGTTAGTATTTGTAGCTGACAAAAGTTGAGACTGGAGGATGAAGGAAGAAATCAAATAAAGAGTTATATCACAGAGGAGATTGTTACACTACTTGCAATCAAAATTAGATCATTTTTCAAAGCTGCTACAAAAAATGTAAGTTGCTTCTGGGCATCTTTAATTTATGTGACTGCTACCGGCAAAGCAAATAAGGTGTTTTGATACTGTTCTTAATAGCATTACAGGGACAAAATGTGTCACAGAGTGACATTGTCCTATGCAGCACTGCAGCATCAGTTATACAGAGAGTAGAAAACCCCTTCCTTTTAATACCTAGCTAATGTTGTCCTCATTGTTGGTAGATAGTACTTATTATTCTGAACTGAGTATTGGAAAGAAGTGGTTTTAAAGTCTAGGTAAATTATAAATTAAATTTCTAATGGGTGCTGAACACACCTTTTCAGATAATCTTCACAAGGATAATTGTGGAAAACAAGGCTGACTTGAGGCTGGACCTGGATTTCATCATGCAGAAGCAGCGGAACAGGAGCCATCTGGGAATATATTGTGCCGTATGGAATTAAGATATGAATTGGTGAGTGTGAGAAGAGGAGAAAACACAGAGATGGGTGTGAGGCACTGGGAGGAAGACCTGCTTGTGCACAGTGCTGCGAGGAAGATCTGCTATATGCTGGCATCCAGGTGTGATGAGGGATCAACTTCCAGCAAAGTCTGTGGAAGGAAAAGGATCACAGGTGCCAAAACAAGATGAACTCTCCAGTGACTGAAGTACATGTTTGAAAGAAAAATAAGCCTTTCTTCTCCTGGCCAGTAGCTGCAATGGCATTCTTCATAAGAAGAGCAGCAGTGGAAAGAAGACGCCCTCCTTCAGCAGCAGAACCTCACCCCTAAAGTAACAGCCCAAGTACTCCCTTTCATAGCAGGAGTCCAGGTCTGTTTACTGTGGACAGGAGGTTGGCTCAGAGAAAAGGACCAGGGAGCCTTGTGGGAAATATTTCCCTAAAGAGTGGAAGGAAGAAATACAAGTGAATGATTTGCTGAAATAAGAAGTCTTTTCATTTAAATAAATTTCCACCAAACCTCAAGCTTTTTATCTCTGTTAGTGTTCTTACTTGGTCTTTGGGAGTCTTGATGCCTTGGCTTTCAGGAACTTTCCTGTGTTCAAGATGTGAGAACCTACACAAAGTTTTACTGAAAAGCCCTTTGCTAGCTGTAATTAAACTATCTTGATTTTGCTGTCTCCTGATGTTCATATTGCCTTGAAAAGTTGCACTCCAATGTTCTGTTCTGTCCTGTCCCACTCTGCTTCAGATCTATTGGCTTCTTCACTGCCCTAACTCTCAAGGCATTGCTTTAAAGACAAGTGTAGCTGAATTTGTCAGTTTGGTGTAGCAGAAAGCAAAAAGTGGTTAAGTCTTAGTATTGTTCAAACTGCTCTTACTCTCTCTCATCTGCACAACTTCCCCACCTCTTTGGAAGGCGGAGGAACTCTTTAATGAAAAAAAAACCAACAAAACAGCTCCATGGGAGCATGCTGACAGTAATCAACAGAAAGTTTTAAAAGGCTGTTCTTACCATGAAAAGTTTGGGTTCCTTTGCATAAACAAACTTACAGGAAAAAAATTATGTTGGTCAATATCCTGTAAACTGAACACACAGCACAAAATGTTAAACTCTAAGTTTTCAGTGAAACATGAATTATGCACTAAAAATACCAATGTACTTGTTTACATACAACAGTATCTTATATACAATGTCCAGCAAAGTAGGGCTGGTCTTCTATGCATGTCTCTATAAACCACGCACAAGTCTCTTTGTATCTCCAGGACCATCAAGCATATACTGTTATTGTGACTCCTGTGACGGGCTTCTTCCTTCTCATTAGCTGCAATTTAGAGATGGGAAAAGAAAAGATTGTATAGTTTGATCTGAGATGACAAGGTTAAAATTGGAAAAGATGTCCTTCTACTTCTCCAGTTATCGAGTTTAATCTAAAGCAAGCACAGTGTGCAGATAGTAAACATAATATCCTTCTAATTATATTAAATTACCTCTCAGGAGTTGCTCTGCCCTCTTGTCAAAGGCCAGGAACTGGCTTTTAATGATGAATGTGAACCTCAGTGGGACATTCTATATCATCATTTAGTTCAGCAAATGTAGCCCAGATTAGTTGTATAGGTGTAATTAGATGCTGAAAAATAATTACTTTGGCCTTACCATTAAAAATTTCTTGCTCGTATCCCCTTGTGATCTATGAACAAATTACTTTATTAGGAAATCATTAGAGCTCAATTTGTCTCTATATACTACAGACATCAATATTCATTTCTCATAATGAAACCACACAGTCTTGCCATAAATTTGTACAACTACATAGCTGGATACCCATTTGGAGTCATTACCAACCTTAACAAAAAGACTGTTTTTACATAGGAAGATGCTTTTCTTATGCTCCAGCTTCCAGCAGAAAACTGAGCAATGGGAGATTTATTGTTAGGCCATTACCTCAGACAGTCTTTGTATTTTTATGCCCCACTGAAGAGGGAGAGCATTTTGTGTGGCTGATCCCTTTGTGCCATTGCAGTATGTGAGTTTGGGCCATCAGAAGCAAAGTAGCTTCTCAAATGATACTATTATAAGAACACTACTATTATCTAGGCCCTGAGAGCATTCCAGGGCATTGGTTCCAGGTCTCAGTCTGTGCAGAGCAGTGGAGAGTCATCCCAGATATCCTCTGAGCAGACACTGGCTATAGCTGATCCATCTCACAGGAGCTACTAGCCCATGCTCTGCCTTGACGGTGAGCTCAGGGCCCCTTGCAACTTCAGTTTTGTAGCTATTTCTCTGCAGATTTCTATGAGCACTGAGAAAGCAAGTGACTCCAATGTCCTTGATGGGGGGACATAGTATAGTTTCAAGTCATATCTAGCAGTTAACTGATTTATTGACCATTAGGATTTACAGAACAGATGTGAGGAGGAAAAGAGACCATCAGTCAGACCCCAGGTCACCTTCTGTTACAAATTACCTTCACATAGTTCAGCCTTTCGCTTTCACAGAAGTGCAGGTTCTCAGTGAAGTTTTTCATTGCAGGACTGAGTAGGAAAGCTTCAGGTAATTCTCTGCAGTGAAGGTTGGATAGTCACTTGCTGTTAAAATAGGTAAATATATAGCAGTTGCTATCTTAGTACTTATCTGAACATCACACACCTCCATACCAGTACTCGTTATATTTGGGTTTCTAAATTTGCATTTTGATGTGTGCAAACAGTCCTTCATTTTATAACATGCCAATTTTTTTTTTAATTGGTATGCCACAAACATTTGAGAAAAATATTACTAAGCATTATGTTTATATCCAACAGTATGAGAACATAATTCATAATCACTTCAGAAAAAAACGCAGTAGTGGGTTTTTCAAAAATATTACTCAGAACCTGATAAGGACTGAGAAAACTTTCAGCCTATTTATTTAATCTTCTGTTTCAACAGGTACACAGAAGTATCTGTGTCCAGTTCTAAAGTCATCAGTCTAGAGTCATGCCTGTCACATTGTCCGTGGTCTTGTGGTCACTGCAGTGGAATTCACTCTGCCACGGCTCTGGTTCACAACCAACAAAAGTCCAAATTTCTCCATTCATGACCCCTTTGAATTCCCCTGTCAGTGGCCATTTAGTAGGTATCAAGGCTGTTCAAGCTGCTGAGAAAAAGCAATACAAGTCATAGCACTCATCCGAGAGGAAATTAAATGCCAGACTCTGCGACGCCCTTGCAAGTACTTAATCTATGGTGCTAAAGTTGTTAAAACAGTGAGTGGACAAGAAGCATTTCAGGTCAAATCCTCCCACAAAACGAACAAAGTGCTAAAGTCATCAATACAAGAAGGATAAATCCTCTGAATAGGGAGCTGGAAAATGACAGCTACCTATGTTATGAGACTTTAAAAAGGAAGATAAGATATAGGTGGATTTTTATCTTTTGAGTTTATATGGCTGTGTCTGATTGACCATAAGGTCTTGCTAGACTTAATGGGCCAAATTCCTCCCAGGGTTAAGTGTCTTTAAATATTATTCTATCTCTCCAAGAATACACTGTTAGAAAAAAGCAGTAAATGACACATGGTATATTCAAGATGACAAATATGGAGTAAATCATTGACGTTCTTACTGCAGTTTTACTTTGTTATTGACCCTTCTAGGAGGACAGAAGTTTTGATTGTGGAACAAAAGATTTTGCAAGTGATGATTAAAATACAATTTTCTTGGGTCTCGCTTCACTCCAGTTTCACTTGTCTTTTCTATCTTTCTGTCTCAGCTTGTGAGTCCAACTAGGTTAGCAGTCTAGTCCTAGCAGTGAGTACAGGCAGATACCAAGAGAAGAAAAAAATTACTTGTACCCATGTGACACCCACCAGTACACTGCTGATGGGTAAAGAACCTGACTCTGACAAGCATCATTTGTTGGCAGTACAAGAGTGCTGGAACAGTCAGTAAAGAGTCCACACCATCCATGCCAGGATGTTGCAGGTTTCTTTTTATCTGTTTTCTTGGGCTGCTCAGTCACTCTTTGCTGTTGCTTAGCCATTTTGAGGTACAAGGACCATTTAGCTGTTTTTGTCATGAATCTAAGTGAGATCTAAACAAAATCTTGCTGAGACACCCTTTTTTTACACATAGTACTGGAGTGGCTCTACACTTTCCTCAGATGCAACGCCTTATGTCTATCTAAACTGAATTTCAGTTCCATTTTGCTGTCCTGCACATTAGTGAGTGGTACAGCTCAGTAAAAACAGATTTTAAAGTGACCCAATTTTAGAGTGAACCAGCTAATGCTAAGAATCCAATATTCACAGTATATGCATTTGATGTATGGTTGGGAGGTTAGTTGGGAATAGGTTGAGTTTACGAATTGAAAAATATTTTGCAGTCAGAGCGTATCATCCAGCTTAGTTTCTCCCAAACTGCAATGTAGATTGTGCACTCTAAGAGTTTTTGACAATGCAAAATAAAGTGCAGTCATGGAGGGTAATAAAATTTGCTTTATAAGCACATTCCCAATAAAACCTAAAATGCTAATGTGGGCACTCCCCCCAATACCTGGTCTCACTATTACACTGAACAGCTTCTTATCATCAGCAAATTTTATACTTCACTGCTCACTGTATTTTCCATGTTATTTGTAAATACACTGTATTTGAAAATGCACTCTCAAATTCATGTAAAGATAACACATAGCTTCTCCTGAAAAGCCACCCTTTTGATGGATGAGTCAGCTTTATCTCCTAATCGTTTTGGAATTAAAAATTTTGGGCCATGAGTCATATTTGAAAGTGACAGTTTCAGCTGTTAGGCTGACAACTTTACATTAACTCTCTTGGGCTGGGCTTTTTGTTCTCTCACAGCATGTCAGTCCGTATCACTAATGGCAAATTATATTAGTGCCTTAAACCTGTCCTAACTTAAACCTCCTGTTTAGCCCACTGTCTGCTGGCACCTCCAGATCCTGTTCATCAGACCTACTCCCCAGATGGCCGGTCCCCAGCCCAGCCCATACTGTTGCAGGGGATTAGTCTGTTCATAGTGTAGGACCTTGCATCAGCCCATGTTGAATTTCACAAGATCCCTGTTGGTCCATTCCTCCACCTGTCCAGGTCTCTCTGAAAGGCAACTCTGCTCTTTGTCTACACCCCCCAGTTCGATGTTATATGTAAATTTGGTGAAGGTGCAGTCCATCTTCTTCTCCAGGTTATTGACAAAGATACTGAACAGGGGAGGTCCCAGCATAGAACCTTGTGACCCCCAAGGTGCTCATAACCAGCCTGCAGCTACTGCACCAATGATTTAGCACTGTGTACTCTAATACTGTGTATTCTAGTATAATACTGTGCTGAACAAAAAACAGCACAGGTTTGGTATTTTTTAATCTCCAAATAGATTTATTTTAATCATGACAGTATTTATGGAAAAAAATTAATATTATTGGTATCTGAATTTATGTCTGTAATAAATAAGATACGTTGCTACAATGAGTTTTTGTTTAACAGAAAAGGTCATTCAAAAATGCTATCATAAAGCTCACTCAGGAGAACACTAAATTAACAATAGTTATTTGTCACCGTACCTTTATATGAAGTCTAATGATATGAACTGTTAAATGGAAAATGTGATAAGAATGCGATAAATGTAGAAAGACATCAACATCAGTATTAATGGAGCAACAATCATACAGAAAATCAAGCTTTTCTTGTTTCAACACACATTTAACTTTTGGGAAGGAAAAACAGAGGGGGGGAAGAAGATGGCCATTTCAGACTGCTGGTTTTCAGGGAACACTAACATTGTAATTATGTTCAATTTTATACAATTACTTATGAATAAAAATACATAATTTTGGATTAATTTTTGGGGTTTTGTTTTTTGGGGTTTTTTTT
>VXBX01006144.1:170933-193822 GCA_013400415.1 Scytalopus superciliaris
TTTGGTTTGTTTGTTTGTTTGGGGTTTTTTTTGTTATACAGTGTAAGGATGAATCAATCTGGGAAAACAAGTTGAAAGCTATATGTTTAACATGGATCTTCAGACATTCAAGAACAGTTGTTTTTTTGCTGTTGGTCTTTCATTTTATGTTCCAGCCTTGGGCTAAGAGCAGAAAAAATACGAATTCTGTATGAAAGCTTGGGTTGTTCCTGAGTTGCTTTTTTTGTTTATTTTTTGACAAGCAAAGGTAAGAAACAACAGAAGTCTACAGAGGGAAGTTCATTCTCAGTGATAATTTTAAATGTAATTCGGTGAGGCATTAAAACGTTTCTCATGTGCTCTGTGAGATAACTCTTGGCATATGTTGCTGCACTGTGCACCTCTCTAGGTATCTGTATCACCTCTCTGATGAAGGATGCCACTTGAGGGCAAAGTCTGGAAGAACAGAACTGTTGTCAACCCCTCAGTTGCTCCCAAAAACACATCTTAGCCAAAATAAACAGTTAAGTAGATAAGCTTAAATATAAGCTGAAATGACAGATTGCAAACTGGAATAGTGAACAGTGTAGCTCAAGAAGGTATTGCTTTGGTGCCTTTGACCATCAGATTAAGATGATTCTTCTGGTCTGTTTTGGCCTAATAGGTTATTTCAGTCTGTGCTGCTCAACTGTGTTGTTGCAACTGATGCTCTAACATGGTCCTAGCAAGATACAGCTGCTTCAACATATAAGCCAATTCTCTAGTAATTCTGATTATATACAAGATAAACAGAAGGAATTGACACATACCAGAACATTATATTTACTCCTGCCATCACTGTATACATNCTATATTAGGAATGCAACTGATACACAAAAAAAGAACTACAACACACTACTGGCTACAATATGAAGGTAGGCTGATTTAAATTGCAGTCTTTGCATAAAATGTCAGTAGACTTATGGGGAGGACTTTCTCATGCCGTGAAGCATCTCAGAAATAAACTTCATTTCGTAGCTGCTTTGAAGTAAAGTATTAACAGTTCACCATTAAAGAGATGTTACAGAATTTTATTTTGTTTTTGCTTGCAAAATATTTCATGTGGTTTTAACATTACTGGCTAACAGAAAAGTTGTTTTAAAAGCAAAATATGAAAATATTTTATTCTAAAGCCATGAAAAGATGACATTTTACCTCTACTGCAATTTACTTCTGTGTTGTAGTTTTGGGGGGTTTTTTGTTTGTTGTTTTTTGTTGGTTTTTTTTCCTTTTTCTTCTATATACAACAGTGTCAGAATTGGCCTAACTTCGAGAAATGTTTGGTTTTGATGCACAACCTTTTCAGAACTGCTCGAAGCACCTGTTTCTGGAGCAGCACTGACATACAACCAGATGCAATCCAGAGCTAGAAACTTGCAAATACATATATACTAACTTAAAATACAGTACAAGGAGTGAGGTAACTTGGGATCTGTTCTTTACTTAGAACTAAAGTCATGTACCTGAGATTTCTGACAGACCACGACTGCTAAGTTCAACTCAATGATCTTAGAGGTCTTTTCCAACTTAATTGATTCTGTGATTCTGTATTCTCTTGATGAGCAACTTGAAGGAAGCTCTTGGAGCAAACTTAGTGAAATGCTCTTTCTCAGCCACAATGTGTTAATAATGGTGCACCTGATCCCGATTAGTTTTAATACATTATGACTACTTTACATGGAAGATATGATACTAAACTTGCTTTGACTATTTGGTTTCCTCAAGGTTTCAAGTAGTTTTGGAATGTTTCAGTGGCTCTCTAGTAAGGAAGGAAATAAATCCCATTAGATGAGAATGTTTAAGATTCGAGATGTGATTTCTCCTAAACAAATTATAACAGGATTTTTTTGGCAAGACTTCAACTAGAGCACTATATCCAATTTAAATACAACAATTGTGAAGGATAGAGACACAATAAAGATGCTTCATGGGAGAACAGAATACTAAGAAATATGATTTGGGGTTAGTTAGTCTACAGAAGAGAAAAAGAATGATGTGTAACCAAAAAGAATGGCAATAATTGTCCTCTGAGTCCACTGCAGGTAGGATAAATTTTAATAAACTTAACTTGCAGCAATTTAATTCTAGTCATTGAAGATATTTAGTTTAGACATTAGGGAATACATTTAAATTGAGGAAGTAAAGGTCTAAAGGAATATGAAGATTGAAATATTCAATTGTAAGTTGCAGAATCTCTCAGAGTATATGAAGAGCAGGACAGACGAACATCTGTCTGCAGTAGTTTAGTCTTTGAAATCAGAACTAAAGATGAAGACCTTCTGATGTTCCTTTTGGAAAGTATTCTATGGTTTATGAATCTGTCTACAAAATATTCTAGAGCTCAAGAGACATTGGAAAAACAGACAAACATCCCCCATTCCACCCCCAACCATCCGCAAAGTAATTTCCTCCCCAAACCTTGCTGAGTATACATGTATTTTTCAAAACATTGCTGTGTTGACACTCTCTTCTGTGTTTGATTTGATTTTTACAGATTGCTGTGAACAAATTCTATTAACCACAAGTGCTGAGAAAACACTTTAAAGCTGTTAAACAGAAATACACCTTGAAAGTGAATAGAAAAATTCACATGAAATGTTATTTACACTAGAAGACTGAACTGTATGACAAGTTCAGCTATTCAAAGAAGAAAAAGCCTAGGAGTGAGACTGCTACTTCTGGTCACAAGGCATAAACAAGCTTCATGAAGAGTTTCTGGGACCAAATATGAAGGGAAGCTACAATCCTCTCACAGACTGTTTGCATACAAAGCCAATCTTAATGAAAAAATTTTAAGAGCCTAATGAGTTAAATTGGTTCACTATTCTGTCTTTTGGTTTCTCACCACTTTAACTCAAAGAAATTACTAATTAGACAAAGGGTTTTGAGATGGTAAGTCTGACAGAGGAGAGAGTTTTATTGTGGCTGGATAAGCAAGACCATAGGAAGGAGGGCAAAGAGGAGATATTCCTCGAAGTCCTGACTCCAGTTAAGTCCTCTTTTTTTCTGGTCTTCTGTAATGAAACCTGAAAGCAATGGTTTTAGTTACCATGCAGTGAACCCTGGGAAATGCAGCTTCAAAAAATGTGGATCATGCTGTAGTAGAGGTGATGGGGTTCACATCTGTTAAAGGACCACAGAACCTAAAAAGAACAACAAAACACCCTGCCTCCAGAAAGCAGTAATCCTGCTGTGGCTGTGGCTACTGCCTGCAGTTTCATGGGGTGGGTGGCTCCCCTCCCACTCTCCCCCATCTGCTCCCCCATCTGTCAGAAGGCTTTTCTTTCTTGCCCTCGCCCCAGAACTGATTGACAGGCCTTTGGCAACAGACATCAAAATGAAAGTGACTGATGAAAATTCAGTGCTTTGCTATTTCTCACTGCCTTTGACAACAGGGAGAGAAGAACACGCATTTATGAGTAGGCATTGTTATTTGTAGAACAGAAAGCCTCCACTGGCAACTGCCATGCCACGCAGCAGGTGCTGATCACTATCCTACTTCCAAAGATTTTTAATTCAGCTGCTATTCCAGAGAGCCCTTTATGAACCAGAACTAATTTGCAGTTGGGACAATGCTTACAGAATGCTTCATATATATTTAACTGAGGGTTTTAGCCTTAATTGTGACTTATTCTAACATAAATCAACAAGTAATTGCGAATTAGGTTTGTTAAAAGGTAAGAATGTGTAGGCTTGAACCTTCAGTTAGGAAAGTCAGTGCATTCAGTGATCTAGAACAACCAAAAAAGAAGTCTAAAAATCTAGTATGCAAAAGACCATCCCTTTCTGACCTCAGCAAAAAGAATAAGGCATTTCACTGTTGTCTGCTGAGATTCTTGTTGTTATAGAAGGGAAATGCTGCCAGGACACAAGTTTTCCTGGGCAGCACTTGTGTGAGAACCCACTTGCTAATTTATCTGGCTGCAACCATTGCATGTTGGAGAACATTGATCACTGCCTTTGATGAGCAGGAGGAAGAGCACAGCTACCTGAGTCAGAAGAGAGTTCTGTAAAGTAGCAGTTAGAGGGAATTTCACAGAATCATAAAATGGTTTGGGTTGGAAGGGACCTCAAAGGTCATCTAGTTGCAATCCTCCTACCATGGACAGGGGCACCTTCCACTATACCAGGTTGCTCAAAGCCTCCAGCCTGGCATTGAACACTTCCAGGGACAGGTCATCCACAACTGCTTAGCCTGTTCAAGGGAAGGGGTGGTTTTGTGAGTGCCCCCTAAGAAGCAGGGTGGGGCAATTGTAATTTTAAATCTCACATTACTCACAGCTTTCACTTCAAAAGAGATCCTTTCCTTTGTAAAGTATTTTTAATTTTTCTGCTTTCAGAAAAAATAAATCATGTTTTTTAATTTTTTGTGGAGTGAAACTTATGTCCCAGACATTGGTCTAATGAATATGGAATGAAGGACAAGTACTTCCATCACTCATGCAACACCTTCTCATCTCTCTGATCACAGGCACTTTTACCAGGGATTTTCCTAAGTTGTCTTGCCTGCTGCTGCCTGTGTTACCCTTAATATCAATAATAACCAATGTCATTATTATGTTTAAGAAAAAGACACAAAAAAAAGAAAGGGCTTTCTAGGAAGAGACAAGATATTTGAAGCAATCCCAACGCCTAATGACACAAGCATGTCTTGCTGATTGTTATTAAAAGCGGCAAAATGTGTATGCACGAGCTTCAGAGAAAGGTAGAGGGAAACAAATACCTTTCAGTGCCCTAACTTGGGAGCTTTGGTTGGCCTCCAGAGTCCTCAGTGGTAATGGATCTGTCAGTCAGAGACACTTTGCATTCAGCCCACATCACAACCTCAAAATGCTTTGAGGAGGCTTTCCCCACTGCAAGGCCCTCACTCATTTGATGGCATACAGTTGCTGTGTGTGATTTTGGGCTGGATGGAAGCAGACTGATTGGAAAGGAGCAGCCTTTAGCACAGCCTGAACTTTGTGGCTTTCAGGAGACCCCTTTAAAGCAAGACAAGATCTCCACCTTACATACCTTTACAGTATATATTTTAATGTATACAACAGCCCCAGAGGCAGTTGAAAAGCTATGTGGGGACCACAGTCAGCACAACTCTGAATTATTATTCTGCTTGTTTTGCTTATTAAGGTTATACCTTAGTGACTAAACTCATTATTATACAGTACAGGCAAAACAGCTTATGTTGTGTCAAAGCAGTGAGCACTTCCCTCAATATAAAAAGAAAATTAGTTTTGCAACACTGACCAAGACAACTGATGAACCACTCTTCTGCAACATTTGCAATTTGCAAAACCACAAGCTAGCACTGCTCCATGTAATGATCATTTGCTATACATTAGAAAAAAAATTGCAAAAGCATTAAGTCTTCACTTTCTCCATAGATGATGTAAGATGAAAAAATAAATCAGGTGAATTCTTGATGATCTTTATGCTATTCATGTTTCTGCAGAATGACACTGGTGATTATGGAGTTGTTAGCATTGTCTATAAAGACACACAGCTAAGATAAGATTCAGCACATGTTTGAATCTTCTGATGAAACAAAGCACCATCTCTGCTTTTAGAGTTGCCATCAAAATATCTCCTCTGGATATGACTACTCTAGTTTTGGTTCCCCATGGTGTTACCTGAAGTAGTGATGGCTGCCATGGAGGGCATAACAAAAGCATCCCACACATCATCATAACAAGCTGACACAAGATAGCATTAGATGAAGGACCTTTTCAAACCTGATGCTTCCCAAGACACCCATTAACAGCTGAGACAGCAGAGATTTAATCTAATGTAAAGCAATTGAACAGAAATTGACTTGTGTCTATGTCTGCATGTACTGCGCTATGAGATGCCACAAACTTATATTTTATAACTCAGCCATAAACATTTGCTCCAGGCAAAACACAGCACACAGTGTTCCATCTAGGGAGCAATTTTTGTTTAAACAAATTAAAGACTATCAGTTTGCTCTTTTTAACTTCATGAGTGCCAATATTTCCTGTTCCCCTCTTCAACCACACCACTCTGCATGTGACTGAGCAGGGATTTGATTTACTGGAATTAATTTGCCAAATGATTAGTTCAGAAAACAGAGTGATGTCTTTGTAATTCTTTTCGGGGAAGTATTAGAAGTGTAGTTGTTAGAACAGAGAAATACCTACAGTGAGGTCAGAGTACCTGCCTGTGACAGTACAGAGTTTCTAAGACTGTGTGATCTCCTCTTTGCTTGTCCTGTACAGATAGGCACAGCTTAATTACTGCCAGAGAAATTCTCCCCTGGTCCTGGAAATGCCATGGTAGCAAACTGGCACCAACAACATTGTATTTTACCTCCTCACATTTACAAACTTGTCTGGACTTTCAACTGCAACATGTTTGGATTTGTTAACTCTGAAGTAGCAGAATTACCTCAGGAAGATTACTTTTTTCCTACCGTTTCTTCAAACATTGCATGCAAAACAAATTGCATCCCAGCAAGAAAAGGGAGAAGCTCTCTATTGCAAACCTGGAAACAGAATGACAACAGAAGTTCACTAAACACAGAAAACTAAAACCAGAAAATACAGGCTTGGGAATGCCCTGATGTTGGTCCCCTGGCCCTTGTGAGCAGCTGAAGTGACGCAGTTGAAAGCAGAAAGCCATCACTGCCCTACAGAACTCCCCAGTCCTGCCTTTCCAAATGGGACACTGATGTTCCGCTAGATTTGACAGTCCAGCTCACTCTCTCCTCAACTATGTGAAGCAAGCAACACTGTTAAGGACATGCAGATGAACAATTAGCAGTGTGATGAGTAATTGACAACTCTGATTTGATTTGAACCAGACTGACATGGGATAGGGTGGGAAGCCAAATGCAAAAAAAGGATGAAATTTTCCCCCTTCGAAAGGAGCAAGAGGGAAGTGAGATTCACTGACAGTATGGACCTTTGTCCTGGAGGGCCCATGAAGGCCATCTCCTTCTCAGCTCAGAGCTCTATGGTTCACTGAGGGATGTGGCTACTATCTGGGCATTTTATTTGTGGGGTCTTATTGAATACCTTGGCATCAGTTTCATCTCAGGAAGGATGCTAATTCATACAGATTGCTGAATATATATTCTGTATAGCTGAAACATTTGAAACCCTTTGAAACTTAATCAAACAGATACCAAAGTTTTCTCCTACTTTCCTTTTATTTTCTCCCCTTTTCTAGTTTGAAATATATTCACAGTTTATAGGGTAAAATATGATTTGTGAGACTCAGATGTATTAAAACCAGGGATGCTCCTTGCAGAGTTTGTGAAACTCCTCTGAAAGGCATCTTCTGTTGGGTGGTGAGACGTCCCTTCTGGGAGAGGGCCTGGTTTCATCAGCAATAAACCCAGCACAAGGACAACTGCATGCACACCTTCACATCAATGCCTGATAGAGTCTCCTGCATGCAAAAGGGAACTTTCTGTGCCATTCTATCTTATCTTTCTTTGCCTTGCATTCTATGGGAAGGGGAGTGTAAGGACCTGAATTGCTGTTGAACCTCATAAACACAGCACTGGTAAAATAAATCTTATGTTATTGTGAAGTCTGCAAATGCTAATACAGATGATAGACAGGAAACTTCAGTGAAGTTGCCTTTGTTTGCTATAGTCTTTGAATTTTTGCTGATGATAATCTGTTTCATAGTTGGACTGCAAGTAGAAATAAATGATATTTTTGGTTCTGAAATTTAAGGATAAACATATTTGTTCAGAGGGTAGACAAGACCAAATTAGAACATGCTACTGGGGCATAATAAATTCAGAGTAATTGCAAGCTAGTGTTCCTTAATTCTTCAGACACCATCATCTGTAAATATTATGATCCTTTTCATAGGTAGTCCATTTGGTGCTTTTGTCCTTACTGAATCAACTATTGTCTTTTCCTTCATGCTGTCTCTTGAGGGAAACCCCTTTTAAATCTTTTTGCTTTAATTCCATTAATTGGCTTATTGCCTGGTCTTATGTTTCCCCTCCTGGGCCTGAACTTTTGCTCCTTCAGTTCTTAAACTCCTTAGCTATATTTCTGCAGCTTTGACTGACAACTTGCTTGATCAGAGTACAAAGACTATGCTTTCTTATCTTTCACTTCCAGGCTAACATTTAACAATGTAGTCAGTTTATCAGTCAATTTATTAAGCCAGGGTGAGTTGTCTCTTCTGAAGTCATCACAAAAATCAATAATAATAAATTAATTTATTCTAGGCTACATTAAATTATTATTAACTATAATAATTAAAAGTAAATAATTTAAAGGTCCTCAAGCCTTTACTGATTTATGGATAGTTCTTGCTTTGGCTCTTTGCTGGAAACTTGCACATTTTGAATACTTTTTCAGAGACACTAATGAAGACAGCAACTAAATCATACAACCTTTTTAGTATGAAACACCAGAAGATGAAAGTTTTGCTTTCAGCATCATAGCTTCCCCCTTTATATTAGCAGAAGAATGAGTGTGCAGTAAGTATGCAGCATGATGGAGAAAAAAATAGTTTTGCTGAAACATTATTTCAGTAGCAAGAAAAATGGACTGAAAAACATAGACCTAGTACTACTCCTAGTCAATACAGTTTATGGTTATAATAAACTGAATTAATGATACAATGAAAATGTTTGTGGTTTTTGGTTTGTTTTTTGTTTTGTTTTTTTTTTTGTTTGTTTGTTGTTTTTTTTTTACAGTGCACACAAAACACATGTAATAACTTTACTGTAAGCTTCTCACAGGAATTATCTCAAGGTATATTCTTGATTTTATCTTGTATGCCATCAACTAAATAAATGAAAAGCAGGACAGAAAGACATCCAAAGCAGTGATGGGGTTAAATGCAAGCAGAATGATCGTGCCATCCCAAAATATGTTCATCCTGGTCTCCCATATATCAACATGTCCCTGATCTTCACCAGATTATAAGGTGCCACTTTCAGGAGAGGGGAACTGTTTTCACAAAAGGTTTACTTAGGACCCAGGAAGATTGCAGTATGAAAACCAACAGTGCTCTAAACATCATGGAGTCTTGCTTTGTCTCTGCTCCCTGATACAGAGCAAGAATTTGACAAGTGAGGCAACAGCTGTGTAAGTTTTAAAGAAGCCACTCCAGCGACAACTGATCACTTCATGTCTCACAGCAATGCTAACTTCTCACTTATTCCACAAAGACCACATTCAGATCTTTTCTCAGGCAACCTTTCATTCTATTCAAAACCTGAGGAAAAGATGACTAAAAATTCAAGAAAACTGCTGACAGTATAAATTACTGGACAACTGGGCAACTTCAAAGAGGATTTTGCTATTATAAAAATTTGGAGTATGGCCCACAGTTTTTTGCATGCATTCAAATGTAATGAAAAAGAAATTTTATACTTCACCATGTTTCACTTTAGAGGTATTTACTTGCTAGAAGTGACATAAGACCCACCTGACTTAGCCTGTGCATTTGTTTGTTCACAGTGCTCAGATGGTAGCAGCTAGATTAGAAACATCCAACATCCTGGAGAGCATATGAGCTACTCAGCCTTGTCAAAAGTTCTGCATTTAACTTGGGTACCACAGTGACAACCTAAATAAATGATCACAAGCAGTGTTGCTTAGCTTTATAAAAAGAGTAAAGGACTATAACGTTCTTCTCACCTAATCTTCTGAAAATACTGATTCTTAACTTTTTAGCTATGCCTCTGGGCATACAGGATATTACAACTATTAAATGAGGGAGCACGCCAAGCTGCAGAAATTAATCTAGTCTCTGCTCCAGAACTACTTCAAGGTAACTATACATGTTGCAAATGTAGTTTGAAAACTTGAAGGAAGGGACATCCTGGCTCATTTTGTCTGTATATACTTGTTATGAACAGCATTTGCCTTAAATACTTTTGATGGGACTCATCATAAAACTTGTTCCAGTTTTGAATCTGCACTGCCCCTCCTAAAGACTGTGAATTTCAGTGCTCTGCTCTTTACAAACATTCTCATTTCCAGTCTAAATACATTCCTTGTCAGTTTACTTGTGCTTGTGACAAGGTACTCAGTTAAGCAGGATTTTTTTCATTATGGTTTAAAGAGCTTTTCATATGAGTATTTGTATATGATGGACAGACAGAGAGGCCAACTGAGTGAGAAACTTGAACTGAATTTTACCTTAAAGATTTCCATGAAACATGCATTTATATAGGATTTAAGGGAGAGCAAGGGTTCCTTTACTGTCAAAGCCAGAATGTTGTTTTGTAACAGGGAATCTGTGAATTTTCAGTTCTCATCTTTCTGAGACTCCCAGCTCCACGAGTGTGAGTTTCAGACACAAGGCAGTGCTGGACCTTCACAAGTGCTCTGCTCATTTCAGTATATTCAGGTTTTAGCTTTATTTTACTTAAATCTTCTGTATTTGCTCCATGTTTTCTCCTGCTGTATTTTAAACCAGCAGGTCACAAGGGAGCCACAAGAGCCTAGCAGAGAATGGTGTGCAGACAAGCAGTGGCATTCCAGAGGACGGATTTTCAGCATGCCAAGGAAACAACACAGAGCTTGTAACCATAGCCAAGCACAACACAATTTCACACATCTATTGGTATTGGAAATAGACAGGTCCTGCAACAAAACTTTTCAAGATGGAGAGCGTTTTCAAGACTTTTTACATTACTGTGGTATGCTTTCAGGATATGTATGCTGCCAGAAAGGCAAACAGAGGTATCATGTATATAATTCCCTTTATTTTCCTAAAAGTCAGCCCTGTCCCCATAAATTACTCGGTCAGTTACACTAATACTAGTGTCACATGTCAGCAAGCAAGAAAACTTCATAATCACATGATCCACTATATTGTACCTTCAATTGTTATGGATTTGACTATGTCCATTTTCTGGTAGTCTCTGATAACACTGGTTTGGGGAAATACTCTGTTATTAGAGTAACCAGTATGGACATAGCACCTTTGTAAGGCCCAGCTGCATTCCCTGGGAACTGAATTCAATTTGGTGATGTCCATGAAACCAGCTCCTTATGTCAGTTAAACAAAATCAGTAGCACAATTTATACCACAAAGATCAAACACGAACAGAGGCCATAGAATATGCAGATGTCAGAAACGAGGCTGCACCTACTAAAAAAAAAAAAAAGAAAAATCAAAATATCTGCTTTCTCTGAGTCATTTTCTTTTGATCACTTTCTCTGATCAATTGGAAAACTAAAACCTCTACATAATTTGCTAGTGATTTTAAGGTGAGCAATCATATGATCACAACTGATTGTTTTCAGTGCAACACCCACTCAGCCAAAGCAACAGAGCAAACCATGACTTAGTTCATACTAATAAAAAAAAAAAAAGGCAGAAAGATGTACTATACAGACGTGTGTAACATTAAAAAATGCATAACCTTAAAAGAAATAATGTAGCAAATGTAGCTCTGGTTTGAACTCTAGTGATAACACTAGGACAGTATTTCCTACTTGTGCAGCTTATTCTCCTTCCTTCACCAGAAAAGGTAGATGAGTATCAGGATTTCCTTTAGTGACTATAACCATAACCTCTTGGTACTAGAGACTTGAACACTAGAACACCACACCATGAGAAACTAAATCACAGCAACATTTCAATGTGTTTTTGCTTGCTGGCTCAGCGCTGGTATCACTGACTTCAGAGGGTCACAGTTTTGATATGAAGCATTTAAATGACATAAAATATTAAAAAAAGCTATCTGTATTTTGAAGTTATCTGAAAATAGTGAGGACTATTCAGAAGTCAGCCTCAGCTACTCTGGCTTTATTATTTTTATGTCTCTATTAGGACATCCTCAGTTTTAACTTTCATGTTCCATTGTTCAACTCCCCTTTGCAAGGTCCACAAAGACTCGACTAAAGCAATTCATGTAATTGGTTTAGTGTATACTTAAACTTCAAACACAGATGCCTGAAAAGTGCATGTACTAACTTTTTCAAAAACTGATCCATTTCTTCTTATCTAAATCTTAATAACCCTAATAACATTTTGAAATTTGGAACACCAGTTTTGGTAGTTCAGCGTTACATACAACTAACTGCTAACATGCAATGAAGCACATCCTTGAGGGATGCTCTCATTCAGATTCAGAAGAAAAAATATTTGTAGGAGGAGAGAAATAGAGAAAAAGAGGCATAATAAAAAATTCAAGTTTAGAAGGCATCCTAAAACACAGTTCCCTACTTGTTAAACTTAACATCTGAAACAGGTGACAGATATTGCAATCCATATGTTCTCTCTGGAGAAGAAACACTGGTGTTGTTTTAAGGGTACTCAAAACTTCAATAAAACTGAAATCTTTTTCTCAAGTGTTGTTGTTACTACAGCTTTCATAGTCTTCTTTCAACTAAAGGTATTCATGACAATTTTTAGGTTTCCCATGTGGAACAGCTGTGGTATGAGCAAATAAAAAATCTGAAGTTTTCGTGAGAAAGAACCCCTAACTTAAAAGCATGAATAGGCCAATACATGTGTGATGGGTTGTTTTTTTGTAGGCCTTCCTTGGTAACCAGGGTCAAGATCTAGGAAGTATTCCATCCCATCTCTTTACGTAATCAGGTGTATATAAACCGAAGGAGGAGGTGTTCTCTCTCCTTTTTTGCTTCTTTTCCTTCTCGGGCTCGCACGCTGACGAGCTCCCGGTGTTTGGGCCTGGCTTATCTGTGTTCAGCGAGGCCTGCTCTGGGGGTTGTNATAGATTATAATTGCTTTTAAGTAGACAGTGTTATGGCCTCACATCAAGCAATGGCTAATTACTGAGGGCATGAAAAGGGTGCTCTAGCATTAATGTATATTAATCACATAAAGACTAATGTACACATTCCTCAGTAAAAATGATATAACAATAAATTAAGTTAATTCCTTTTTCATTGGCTGGTCAGTAAGTCTAGTTCTATGAAATGCTAATATATATTTATCTGCTGGAACATAATATTATTTTACTATTTTATTAGTTATTGTCCTTACTGCATAAAGTCATCCTTCCTTTTAAAATGCCAGACCATAACAGATAACATCAGATGCTGATAATAAAACCAATGAATACAAATATGGGGCCGAAATTAATCTATTCTAGAAGTGTTACATTTTTGCTGCCCATTTTGGTCATTAATGTTAAGGAAGTAAGAAGTATTGAATGAGAATGTCATAACCTTTACCAGTGTGCAGCAAAACACCACAAAGGCAAAAAATCATCTTTGATCATCCTGTGGGGGCTGACAGACCCTGGATGATGATTAATAACTATGAGACATTTAGAGGTAATTTTTCAAATTCTATCCAATTTAGCATAATCTATAATACATAAGATTAAGAGCTAGCTCAGGCTGGTGCTTTTAATCAAAGACAAAACTTTTAAAGAAAATATTTTAGATAAACCAGTATCAGTGCCCTTTGGGTAGAAAAAAGACTAACAAGTAGTTAGCAGTTTGGTGACCGCCCATCAAGTCAGGGACTGCTAACCAAAGCAGGGCTAAAAGTGTCTGTTATTAGATATGAGGAGTGACCATCAGAAATGACCCTGAGCACAGGCCACCAGGAGAACGAACCCCAGCCACAGTGTATGCATGTTCACTAGTGAAGTGCCCATTTGAGCAGAGACATGGCTCAGCAGGTACTTGACCTTCTCCAAGATGTTTTCATAGAGCAGAGCAACTGGCTTTGCTCACTTTCTAAATAGAGTAGTGTCATCCAGGGACTCCGAGTCCAGATCACACTCAGAGCCATTTCTAGCTGTGAAGTTCTATAACATGGTTACAGCATTTCAATCTGCATTTTTCTGATGAGTATCTAAGGTCTTTAAAAATTCATGGCTTCTACAGCCCAAATTGGCAGAGACCAGAAAAACAGGACTGTTTATAGTCATAGTTAAGTACCCCATTCCTAATAATTGTAATGTTAGTGATACTTAAAGGAAATATTAGTAATGCTTAGGTCACTGAAGTATAAGAGACCAATGCTGTAAGGTGCTGCACTTGGAAGTGTGGAATAGTTTGCATTTCCCTTGGAGGTGCTTAGCACATTGCAGGATCAGGCCTTACCTCTTCCACAGACCTCTGCTCAGGGAGTATATCCACATTATGTAATGCAGTGAGCTTGTGCCTATGGGCCAAATCTGTTCCAGAAACCAACCCAAAATAATCATGTCAGCAAAGCATTAGTAGAATAAAGCCAGTTCAAAGTCCAGCTGTGCACCCTGGTGCTGTTCTGTTCATGCTGGATGCTGGGACCAGTTCTTGTTGACAGTGACTTGGGAATGCTGCAGCATTTCATTTGAGGTTGTCAATATGCCTAAAGGTCCTGAAACTGCAAACTAAAATCCTGTGGAAAATAAAGAGAAATTACCTCAGTCCAGAACTTTGTGAGGATAGTTACTCCCACTCTGAAATTGTCCTGCTCTGTGACAAGGTTCCATCTACTCTGCTGTGAAAGAATTAGAGGCTTTTTTTTTTTTTTTTTTTTTTTTTTAAATCTAGATTTGGAGGAAATGCATGCCAGCTGAGTTTCAGAATGTGTGCCTGCACTTCTCCCTTTTACAACTAAGGAACAACTATGGAATAACCCCCACTGTGAAGGTAAGCAAGTTAACCTCAGTTTTAATGATCTGGGGACAGAGTTCTGTGGGATAGCATGTGCTCTAAATACATGATTTATGTATCTCTCTTTTATCTTTCCCTCTTGCCAAGCAACTTCAAATCATACTATGTAAAGGATTCTGGGTAAATTACCACTTTTGAACAGAGAAGGTTAATAAATATTTTTGAGTAATGGAGGATGGTGGAAGAAATAGGGAATTAAACTCTGATTTTTCAAGAAAAGCCTTGGTATGCCTATATAAAGAAAATATTGTAGCTGTTCTCTCAGCAGATAGGAACCTTGTCACGAAGATAGGGATTAAAAAAAATTCCCCTATTTAATAACTGCCATTTATAATGCAAAGAGAATTGATTTACTGGTTTAAAAGTATTCTGTCAATCTAGAAGTTCCTGTAATATCTAAATCAATGTATTTCAAGTCTGTGCAAGCAAAACAAAGCCCTATCAGCTGAACAGCAAAACAGCTTTTCATATTAATCAGTAGGAACTTGATAAATCCCACTGATGTAGAAAATTAGCACCTTTGCATGTTTCCCAGATTTTGATTTCATTTTGGACACTTGGTCGTGCATTATAAGTGCTGCCTGGCTGGCTGCAACTATTTCAGTTGAAATCCATTATTTCTAGGAGAATTATATGCCTTGTTAGTGAAATGCGAGCTATTTCCACTCCAGCATCTGCACTGCAGTTGATCTATTATTAACATTGAGCTCATTAAAAAAATGAAAGAATCTGATTTGTGTCTTTGTGGTGGGGGCTACTGAGGCTTCTGCTGAAACAAATAAGCTGGCTGTGCTGCTTCCAGTTGACACAGCTGTCAGAGAGTGTTGGCTGCCGCTGCACCGTGTAGGGATGCTCAGTTCCAAGGGTCTTGTATCCATACGTAAACAATACCATGCCGAAGACAGGTTTATAACGCTGGAAACAACATGTGCAGCTGTTAGCCACTGGGTTTTATAGCACAAAACAAATGGGTTTCAGTGTGCAACCATTTGGCACAAAGCCTCCGTAGCAGCAATGAGGAGGGGAGGATGAGTGGCTGACGGCAGCTTTATGCGTGACAGTGCTGTCTCAGGCTGTGCTGAGGAAAGGGGCTCCTTCTCCTTGCCTCCTCATCTTCCTCTGGGTGGCTCTTCAGAGGAAGCCATGTTCCTGTCAACTGCATACATGGGTTTTGTGACTTAAAACACTGAAGGGTTTCCCATGAGGAACGAGAGAAACATCAGTCTGGGACTGGGATGCTCTGGGAGCAGCTGATTTGGGCCATGTGTCACAAAATAGCCACACTGAAAGGACAGCGTTTAAAATCTGGAGTGTAAAAAGAGTGTATTGTAATTTGGAAATACTGACCAAAAACTCTTGAGTGGGAAGGTACACAGAGGCCTGAGTAGTAATGATATCTTGGAGTGAGTTTCATCCTGTTCCACTTCTGTTTTAATAACCCTGAGCACTGATGGTTTTCTGATCCACACTGCCTGTAAGAACAGGTGGCGAAACTCAAAAGTGAGGTAGGAAAAAACCCGTAATTTTTCTGTAATAAGCATCAGTGACATTCTCATCAACTACATACCCAAACATTAACTACACTTTACAAATCATTGTGTTGTCAAAGCCTGGTGTATATATGCTTGTTATGCTTCATCCTTGGGCACCTCAACTACCTAAGCCATGTTAAGGTACAGCTTTGTCAGCGACATAATTTTAAACATGGTCTTCAAAACTTGTTGGCTCCAATAGCTTTTTGTGAGAGAAAGATTCCAGCACATCCTGGTTAATATGTTGTTAGACAGTAAGTCATGGTAGGAAACATTGTAAAGGAAATGGTCTGGGAGCTGTTCTCTAGCCTTACAGGCAGTGTCGCTGCAAGTTCTTTGCCTCAGTAGTTAAAATGTCATCCACTACACTACTTGGATCTCACTGACATCCATGGGAATGGTCCCTGGCCTGTGCTATCCTCTCATCCTAGACCAGCATTGGCTAGGAAAGTGATGGTTGTCACTGATCAAAATCATGCATAGCAAGTACACAAACAAGTAAAGGGCATCATGGGCCAGGGCTTGTAGTTATGCCCTTGCCATGTTTAGTATACCGGTATGGATGTAGTTTTAGCACAGATGTAAGTGTTAAACCCATTTTCATTAACTCTGAATCATATAGGACAAAGGGCTTCTACAGTATACTGGAACTTCCCTTTGCAGAGAGGCAGACACAGTCCCTTGAATGTCAAGATACAACATTCAAAAATATTTTCATAATAAATAGAAATGATTGCTTGCTAACAAAATGACAAATCTACAGAAAATAAAATATTCAAGGAAGCTATTGTAGGTTCCCATCCGCAAGCATGCTGTAAATTTGAAAATTGACCACAAAACCCTGCAGAATTAATTATTTGCAAAATTTCATCCCTTCCTCTTAATTAAGGTGTTGCTGTCTTCCTCACTGATTACTTTTTTCCTTCACATTTTTAGAAAGAATGATATTTCTAAATAAAAGGAATTAAAAAAATCAAGCAAATTAAGAAAATACGTTTCCCTTACTTTGAGTTTTCATCAATATATTGAATTCAGAATGAGATTCCCTTTTTTATTTAAAGCATCTTCCTCTCTCAGCTAAATTCTACTTTCAGACCATGTTTTTTGATAAAAAATATTTTTCTTTATGCCTCACAACCAAATGAAAACACACTTAAAAACTTCTTTAAAAGTAATTTTTTTTCTTTCCTGAATGATTTTAAAGAGAAATCTCACCATTTGAGTTTCAGTGTGAGAACACAATGTTCAGCAAGAAATGTTAAAATAAGCAAAATAATTACATTGCTTTATAGCTGGGGGGAAATCATGTGGGAAATGGTCTTGATTTGAGAGATAAAAATCAGTAATTGTGCTGTATTTTATACTTAGCAGCATGTCCAGATGACTGGGTAACACATTTGAGAGAATTATTCCATCATATGGCTTTTGGAAGAGCTGTTAGTTATTACATTGTAGGACTTTCATCATCTTACTTTAATTATTTGAGTTGTTCACATCCTTGTCATCATAGCTATTTTTTTAGTGATTGCTGGAAGTAATGACTGTTTATGACACATGCTACTTACAAAATGCCCCTTTTTCTAACAAGATCAAGCATAGACATCTATAAAACCTGCATATTCTTGCTACAAAAAGCAGATGCATCTGGAAAGAGAATTTACATTTTGAGCAACTATTTGTATGTGCAGTGCACAGTTCCATGACAAGCTTTCAGCCTTCCATAAGTTCCCTGCCTTTTATCCTGGGTATTTTATAGCCACCATAATCTTCATCCTCTAGTAAAACCCTGCAAACACAAATGGATGATGAGATTGATAATATTGCCCTGTCTTCTTTCCCCGGTAAGTATTGGGAGATAATACACCATGCCCACACAAGGTGTGTGAGAACTGTACTCCTGTTTTAACTTCATCTGCTACACAGATGGACTGTGTTGAGTAGCCATGGGCACTTCTGGTGCTGCCTCTTTCACCATAGGGCACAAGCCACTCCCTCTGCCTCCTAAGACAGAGACTTAGCCCATGCTCTTCGGACCTCAACCTCCATGGGAACATCCCCAGGTCCTGCAACAGGGCTGGGTAACAGGGCAATGTGTCACAGCACTATGGCCTTTGCTTTCATTCACTGTCACCCTTGGCATGGCCATGAACTGGTAAACACCATGTGTACCCACAATTTCATCTGAAGGGTTGTTCTTGCATCAGATAGCTTGGGTTAGGGGAAAAATGTAGAACCATATTCCTTACTCTCACTCTCTAAAGGCCTCTGCTGTGATACAGAGACAGGGCATGACAATCCTTCCACTAACTCCACTGCATTAAATTCCAGTGATGTTATATTCCAAAAAGGTGATTTTGTTGCTCTAAACACCTCAGACAGTAATTGTACTTGTTTTTTTATTATTCAGGTTGCAAAAATTGGGCAAACATTTCTATGGGGAAAGTCCTTCTACTCCTTAGTGCTTGCCCAATTGCAAATCCATTAGTTTAGTTTAGGCATTATACTTAAGTGTAATGAATAGTGATTGTTTTTGTCATTGTTTAAAAGAAAATTTAATATTTTGATATTTTTGAAATATCACAATGTCAAGTCATTGACTGTTGCAATCCATAGCTCATTTGATACTTTTCCTGTATTTGTAATGAGCAGTTGAGAGGATGCATTTAAAAATGTCAATTAAATAAATGTTAAATTTTGCATTTAAAAAATCAGGATGATGTAGATAATATGAGGCAATATCCAGGCAACAGTTCAAGTGATAGTACTTGAATGGTATAATTCTTGTAGTATTAGCGACTGATGATCAATAAAAACAATGAAAAAAGTGACAGAGCAAAAACATGAGGCAGAAACTATCAACATTCATATCCATCTGAAATCAGAAGTGGGAAGTTTGTGCCTCATATATAGCAGATTCCCAAAAGGAATTCCTTACATGGAAGGAGTACTCTGAGGCAAATAATTTTCATGGTAGCTATATTCCTACTAAATGGAAGAGAATGTAGATGACATATGGGTGGGCATGGAAGGACTACAAGATACATGGCCCCACAAAGAACCACAGGACAAACTAAGTTTCCTAATCACAAGAGGAATGCCTGTGCTGTCTGTCCTTAGCAGGGAAGGTTTAGATCAGGGAAATAAGTACTGGGAGCTTAAAAATTCCGGGTAGTCAGTGGTGTGAAGTCTCCCTTGCTAATGCATTCACAACAACCCTCCATTTGAGAAATACAATGAAGCATTTACACATCTCTTGAAAGAGGAAGAGAAGCTTGTGAACTTCCAGAAGTCAAAGTTAGTGTGAGTTAATTGTCTTGTATATCACATGAAGATGATTTAATGGCAAGGCCAACAAACAACCAAACAGCTTACTCCACAATGTGATGAAAATCTATACAGTTTGCTGAAGTTGAGCAGCAGTTTAGTAAGAGCCAGCCCCAACCCATCAACATTCAGTGAATGCTTAATATTGTTTTTCTAGTGATGTTGCTCACTTGGCATGGGCTTGATACTAGGGAGTAGAAATATTTCCGCAGCGACAGATCAGTGTTCCTCCTCACCAGCAACTGGCTGCTTTTTCTACCAGACTGACAGAGACATTTCCACTTCCCTCAGGATGAAGGCCTGTTTTGTATGCCTAAGGAAATGTGAGGATATAAACCCATGATTATTAAGCCAAACTATCTAATTTATAGCCTTATCTGTGTGTGTGTGTGTGGCTAGCTGTCGCGAACGACGATGCTTTTTATGCCTGCGTGAATGGATTTATTACGTGGAGCTCAGCGTGCGCGGAACTGGCCCCCCCCCCTTTAGCCCTGGGACGCTTTCTAGCCTTGGCTGGGGCAAGCCCGGACGAAGTTGGCAGAGCGAGACCCGCAGGACTCGAACCGGCGTCCTTCCAAGAAGGAGCACGGATCCAGGGGCGGCGGCTTTACCCACTCGGCCACAGCCGCCGGCATAGCCTTATCTAACTTACAGGTATTGCCTCCATCATATATAGTTACAGGAGCTTTTATGCAATTGAATTTTTGTTCTTATATATCCATCTCTGATTTTTTTTTTTTAATTTCTCCCCCAGAAAGGAAGGTTTTGCAAAATCTCTTCTTGGCCTTATACAGAAGATTGTCTTTTCCCATGGAAACACTGTGTGTCTAACACATAAGAAGTGCTGTCAATATAGTCATATTATTGCTATGATTTTGAAATAGAGAAAACCTTTTTAACACGGAGAAGAAACATCTTGAAATGAATAAAAACTGAGAAGTCCAAAGTATTTACAGAGCTCTAGTAGTCTGCCAGTTTTCCTGTAAGAGCTTTGATAGCTGAAGGTTATGAAATAAACAGTGCAGGCAAGCAGATTTTCACCATGGCCTGATTTGCAATTTACACCTCTGAAAAAGCAATATTCTTTTTTTCCTTTCCTTGATTCCTTTTAAGCAATGTGTCTCATTCCCCTTCATGGCTGGCACTTCTACTGCAAGAATCTAAATTTTCATTCAGATATGCTAAAAGTAACATGACCTCCTAATGAACCTCTACACACACACACACCCACACACACACCCTCACACCCACACCCACACCCAGTCCACTAAAAGAAATCAGTGATTTCAAATTAATTTGTTCTCTGCTTGGGAATGGACCGGCTTGATGACCTGAGCTGGAGGGTACAGAAAATTTCTGAATACAGACATAGATACCTGCTAGAGTGTTGGTTAAAGAAGAGAGATTTAAATATCATTATTTTAAATCAGCAAGATGAAAACCACAGTTTAAATAGCTGATTTTTATTTTGCTTTGCATAAACCTATTTTTCCAAAGGATATGTTGATTCATTTTGCTACTGCACACTGTAATCTACTGACATTTGTTTAAGCAAGTTATATAAAGCAGGTCTTTCTAGTGTCAGAGGAAGGCCAGACCATTAATATGTGACCACGTTAACAGTGCCCAGGCAGTAGAGAAACTCTGTGAGCTCCTTTAGTCCCTATTCTGTGCATCCACCTGGTGGAGCATCCCTAGGAAAGCGAGGTGCTCGAACAAGGTTACTGATGACACAGTGTTATGTCTGATTAGCAAGTTGCTCCTGAGGAATTAGTAGGAAAGATGGCAATGAAGAATAGGCTGTGAGCAAGAGAAGCTGTCCTGGCAGGCTGCACAAAACCTGCAGATCACAAATGGAAGCCTTGTTACATAAACAGTTAAACAATAAATAGTATTTATTCTTATTCTCTGCCTCCATCATTTCTATAGAATGTGACACACCTCATTGCTTATTTACCAGGTCCTAGATACTTTCTTTCTTATGATTCAGTCTAAACTGCATATGGACAGCAACTGGACTTCATTTAGCATTCACATAAAGAAAGAAAAAAACTACATAAAATGTACCGAGAACATTTTTTAAATGGGGGAAAATAGTCTTACATTGAAAACTAGCTGCCTTTTTAAGGAAAGTGAACAATATCTACCTGTGAATTGAACAGCAGTAGTTCTTTCTGGTCACAATTTCACTAAGCTTTCAAAAGTGGTAGTAGATCTCCTCCTCTTCCCCTCCCATATTTTTTGAAAGGTCTGAAAATACCAGCCTCTCCACTTTTTCAATTCCCAGCTGGTTTCTTGGGTTTGAATTAAATAGTCACCAAATGGAACTAAGAGAATGCAGTGAAATGAAACAAATCATCCACTCTCCTGTGAGAGGCTAGTGCTGTCAAAAGCCAGTTTAGCACTCCAGCACACTCTGGTTCCAGGTTCTTAGCTGTACAAGCCATGTGTGTAATGTTTGGACTGTTTTTGACAGCAAGTTGAGATTTCTGCAGGTTTTTATTTCCTGTAGATATTATCAGTTGAAACATTGTCATTTCTTGCCATGTTTTCACAGTTCATTGTTCATAGCCTTACTTTTAACACAGTCAAAGCTAAAGTTTCAAAAATATGAATTTTATTTTACACTGGTTGCCTTTTTTTCTGAATCTGCCCTTCAAACCTTTGACACATGCTTAACAAAAATACCAGCATCCAAGCTGGAACTACAGGGGACTGTAAGGCTAAGGCACAAAATCAAGCTGCAGGCACACAGTTTGCATCTGAAAATAAGACCTGTTGCATCTGTAGGCTGCTCTCACTCTGGTAATTAATTCCCTCACAGGCAGGACTAAGTAACTTGTGTACAGCTCCATGACAAAGTATCTATGTAATGCTGGATGGCTGTTGAAAAATCAGGATGATCTCTTACCACATTTTGCAAATTTAGTGACTTTAGTCCCTGCTCACTGCAAATATGCAGTAAATATGCCTTCAATCTGCTGCCAAGCATCTGTATAGACTTAAACATCTGTAGAGTAGGAGTTTAAATGGATTGTGTAATATAGTGAACAGCAGGCTACATAATTACCCTTTATTTACTTGTAACAAATCAGTTACTACAAAAAATTGCATTTTCTTCACTGAAAAACTGCTGCATCAATTAAATTGGAAACTGCACTTGTATTAATTCTGTCAATGAGCAGTATAATTTTGAAGTGGACAGGGTGAGTATAAGGGCACAGAAAATAGATTTTTTTTTCTTTGGAAGGGTTGGCAGTAGTACACCAAGTCTATGCAGTAATTCCAAAGAGTTATTGATTTTGGAGTGAAAAAGAACCATTGCATTCATTTGGCTTGACCTCTCACACAGCAGAGGGGTTTGGACAGCAAATTTTCCAATAAACCCACTAGCTTTTTTAGTTTGTTTTTAAACGACCTAAAAAGA
>VXBX01006144.1:193833-270841 GCA_013400415.1 Scytalopus superciliaris
AAAAAAAAAAAAAAAAAGAAAAGTCCTGAAGTAGTGAGGGATCTACAATCTGCAAGTTCAGCTCATGTTGTAAAGCAGAAATGAATAGAGTGAATTTTGGACTTCTGGCACAGATTTATCTGAGTCCCACCTTTAGAGTCTGCCATATTTTCACACAATTTCTGACCTTTATTCTGTCAGAAAAATCCTTCCCCTTCCCATTAACACTGGAGTAAACAGACAACACCACATTTAAGACTCATTTATTCTTGGGCAGTATGGAGTTTTTAGAATGTAACATCCACACTGGCTCTGGAGTGATCTAGTTTGATCCGAAAAATCCATGTTTGTGTTTGAAAAGAGAACAAAGGAGAACTAGAAAATGTGACTAATGCACTGTAACACTGACACTCACCTGAGTGCACAGAGAACATGAATCAATAGCTCTAAGCAATAACATGTCTTGCACACAACTCTGCTCAGCACAGCCTTGCAGAGGACTGTGCAGTGCACTCTTGGTCCATTTACATAGGGAGAACTCACCAAAATGAGTCACCCAGTTGTGGGGGTATAAACATTACTCCGACTTTGTCAGGTGGGAAATACGAAATACATGACTTCTTACTCCTTTCCACCTTTTCTTAGACTGGGTTTTCCCATTCTATCCCTACCCTTGCTATTGAAGGCAGGAAGAGATCCTGAAGGTATTTTGTGTCAAGGTGTGTCTGCCTTGTTTTTGTTCAGATCTGGATTTTTTAAACTGAGGAAATGTAAAGATTCATGAAGCAAAATTAATCAATGAAGTGTTATTCACGGGCTCTTTCACCCATCTACTCAGCTCAGAAATTATCTTGTTTTTCTTTAAAGTTAGGAGTGACTGAACTTGGCAGGAGGGGACTATCTAATGGGATGGGATTCTGCTGCAAATTCTGTCCTACACTATGGACCCCAGGGTGGTGCCGGGGGTACTGCACTGGCTGGGGCTGGCCTGGGCTTTCCTATTGCTAAAGAAAACCAAAAAGACCTCCTGTATTTAGAAATGTTTTCTCTTTATCCCTTTGACATGAATCCCCAAAGATGTTCAAACAAACATCTAGAAGCACTAACAATAGAATAAATAATCTTACGCTGAAGCTCTGGAGGAACTTTTAGGTCTAATAGTGAAAAATGTACTTCGTTGCTCATTATAGAAGATGGTGTTGTGTATATTATAGCTCTGTAGAATACCTAACAGTCCAAGGACATTTAAAAATCATTAAAAGTATTATCAGAAGAAATAGCTTTGCATTTAAGTCTTACCATTTAAATAAAGTGGCTGTGTCAACTGAACTCATGTCGAGGCAAACAACTTTTACAGGATATACACAGACCTCAAGAGAGTATTTACAGCACTGGAAACTACATGATGATATTTCAGTGCCCTGCAACATTTGATATCTTTGATCCTTTGATCTGTTTTGTATCTACTGGAGAAGAGATGCCAAATTATTGAAAGCACAAGATCTTAGACGCATCTGTAAAATCTGTGTGCACCTGTCATACATAAAATGCATCTTTTTGAATTCCAGTTGGCATTTGAACATGAAAAATGGGTATCTTTGCGTTCTGAGCAGCTTGTGAACCCAGTTGTAGTTATCAATTTTGCATGCACGTAAGCTCTTTAAGTACTAAATGAAACATGCTATTCAATAGGGATGAGCTGTTAAATGTCTATACTTCTGAGAAAACCCAATAAATAATGTGTCTTGTGTTCAGAACAAGTCAGGAAACTGTTTAATTCCTGAAATACAATTTGGTATTCAGCTACAACGTTTTTATACTAAATTGCATGTGTCTTAAAAATATGGTTACTAAATCATAATTAAATTCCTGTATTCTAGCTATGAGTACTAAAGTGTCCATATGTCACCTGTCATAGTGGATTTTTAATTCCTGTTCTTTTCTTGATCCTTAGATTATATGGGTGTTGCGTTTTTCAGTTCCCAAATGCAGTCCTTCTGTTCAAGCTACAGAAAATCATATTTTTAGGGCTGGAAATGGCTGGTTCACCCTTCCTAGCAGTTAAGATGACAGCTACTATACATGCATATGTCATAAACTGGTAAGTGCATGGTCATATCACTACAACACTTACACCTCCTCAACCACTGGTCCAAGCTGTCAAAAGTATATGTCATATTTTAAACTGTAGAGTGAGAGGAGATGGCTATTAGTGCTACTGAACAACTACTGCATCATCCTTCTCTACTGATGGGGGAAACTTTCTCTCACCAGCAATTAGATTAGAAAAATACAGCTCAGTTTTTAAATTCCAGCTTTCTTCCTTCTTCTGACCTTGTCAGGAAGCAGATACTAGGTAGGAAGGGCCTACTGTAATTTTTGTGATACAATGATTTTGAAAATCTTAGCAATTGAAAACAAGCAAGCAAATTGATTGATGCAAGTATGAATGCAGATGCATTGATTGGTTGATCTCTCCAAAAACAGTCTGACACAGGTCCAGCTGGCAGAGACCAACTCAAGGAAACAAAGAAATGGACATTTATCTCCTGGGACTTACAAGCCTGCCACTTGAACCAATAGACTGCATAACATCCTAATGTACTTGGCCAATGCAGCAACTAGTAAGATTACCACTCATAGACTTTGAAATGAAATACCCTTCACCCTGTTTATGCTTCATGCATGATTAAGTGCAAAGAAAGTAAGCTATATCGGTACGACAATCTGTCAAGGAGAGGGACCTTTTGCACAATGATAAAGCAACCATCTAAACAAGGTTTCAGTGTAAAACCTCTTGTGTTGTTTATAGAGTATTACATGAAAACTGTGTTAAAAGAACATTAAGGCTGAAAAGTCAAGCTTCTCAAAGCCAGCAAATAATGGAATTCAGACTGCCTGCAAAACAAATATTTTGTTCTTTTGGTAATGTTCATTATTACTCAGTAATTAGATAGCTGCATGTTGTATCTTTGCATAGGACCCAGACCTATCTCAGAGCAGAGAATCAATAGTGCTCAGTGAATAAGAGGCTATTCAGCATTTGGTTTGGTCTCATTATTCAGTGAGCTTTTATCTATTTACTCACATTCCTATGTATATGGTATTCAATGCCACTTCACACTCCAGAATCCCTTATGTTGTGCCATAAATTGAAGGAATAAGTCAGGTTGAAAGGGACCTCAGATCCTAAAAGCAGAGTCATCTGTAAAACAAGATCTAGTTGCTCATAACCTCTCTGGGCAACCTGGTCCACTGCCTGGTTATCCTTTTTGTAAAATAGGATTTCCTTAAATCTGGTCTCAGCCTCTTCATTCCACTTATCCCCATTGCCTCTTGTCTTCCCATTATGCTGTGAAATGCCAGGCACTGGTTGTTTTGTAACCTCCACATGGGTATGTGAGGGACTGTTGCTGGGTGCTCCCAAAGGTGCCTCTTTTGCAGTCTGAGCCAGTCCTGGTCCCTCAGCTCCTCCTTGCAGAGTGAGTGCTTGAGTGTCATTTGGTGACCCTCTGCTGAACTCCCTCCACTTTATCACTGTCTTTCCTTTACTGGACAGAGCAGAGCAGAAAAGATCAGAGTACTCTAAATGTAGTCTAATGAGTGTTGAGTAAAGATGCATAATCACTTCCCTGAAGCTACTGTCTATGCTCTGGTTAATACTACCCAAGACACTTCTGGCCTTTGCAGGCAGGCCACAATGCTGGCTTATGCTCAGCGTGATGTTCCCCAAGACCCTCAAGTCCTTTCCTGCAGAGACACTTCCCAGGCAGCTGCTCCCTGGGCTATATTTTTTTTCACAGGTGCAGAGCTTTGCATTTGCCCTTGCTGAATTTCATAAGATTCCTGTCAGCCTATCTAGGTCCCTGTAGATGGCAGCTTTGTGCTCAAGTGTATCAGGCAGTCCCTTCCAATTTGCTGTGACCTGCAAACATGATGAGAGCAATCTGCTCTAAAACATCAATACAGATAACAGGGTGGCCCCCAGGACAGAACCCTACAGTACTCTAATAATTACAGGTACACCAGTACAGCAAATCTGTTAGAGCCTGCCTTGAGTGACCCATCATTCAACCATTTTTTTATGCATCTAGTTGTGAACCCAGCCAGATCAAAATGTACTGTGAATGCTGCCATTCCCACTTTCAAGGCAAATGGATTCTGGGTGAAGGCATTTGTGACTGATGGAAGAGCCTCCCTCTGTTCTGTATTCCTTGTTGCAAAACTACATACCCACTAGAATGCCTCCTGCCTGTGGCTCACTTTTCTCATGAACACTGGTGTTGCTGCACACTCTTGCCCCATGGCCCCTCTTGTAACAAACAAACACTATTCCTCTTTTTTTATGGTGCAGGATGCGGTCCTGTCACTCATTTACTCCATGCTCTTTGGTTCTTCTAGTTAGAGATATGGGTATTTCAGCATAGGCGTTTCTGTGGAGCTCACTCCTGTGACATGCAAGTAACAATGTTTATATTTCTGTAGCCTCTGGGAGAAGTAAGGTGGAGGTGGAATTGTTCTGATGTGGTATTGTCTCTGTTAATTTCTAGTTACATTTGAAATGTAAGTCTGACTATTCACAGGATTTAGCCTTATGTAGCACATTATGCATTCATACAACAGCTCTCAGAAGTTTTTGGTTGGGTGCAGGAATAGTTTCAGATGCTAAATTTGTGCACCCAGGAAGTGAGAAACACATGACAAGAATTATTCAGAGATTCAGACATCTGGCTTTGGAGCTCTCTGTCAACCACTACCTCTCTCCACTAACTGCACAGAGAATTTGGGCCTTGGATTTCGGACAGTTGTTGCAAGTTTGTTGTGATTTGCTTCATATGACTTCATAGCCCCTGGTAGAACATAGGTCTCCAAGAGACCATTCAAAACTGCATGAGCATATTGTTGCACTCTCATCCTCCCTCAAGAGAGGCCACTTTCTTTCTACCATACATCATCTGGCATCTTATAGGTAAGAGCTGTTTTAAGCAGGTGCTCCTGCCTAATTCCCTGAACATAGATCACCCATTCACTGAACAGAGCAGAGATCTTGGATTATAAAGTTTACATATTGCAAATATTATCAAGCAATTGAAGACATACATGTATACAGAGGCTTCCTGACTTGTCATCAAATCTAATATTTCTTTAAAGTATTTGACTTTGGAAACATCAGTAGAAATCCTTTCAATAGGCTCAAACATTTTTTTGTTTGCCTAGGTAACCATTTATGACACACCAGTTAAACAACTCTACACCACTTTCTTAGTCTGCAGATGCAAGAGGGGTGTGTGCACAGATGTGACACAGTTTAGGCTCCTTTACATGCTGAAGTTAAGGTGAGGTAACACTATTTCAAGATGGCTTTCAACATAATAGCTCATCTGATGTGAATCAAGCAGATGACAGCAGACTCAGATTTTTCTCAGAGCCTATATTACACAACAGTAACAAAAAGAGGTCAACAGGAAGGCTACCAATTATATAGAAAGCTAAAGGAGGCAGTTATGGATGGGAGAGAGAGAAATAAAGAAACATAAATTGATTTGGAGTTTTCAGATAAAGAGGAAATGAAAAAGCAGCATAACAGAATTTAATTATATGCTTCAAGATTGAACGGGAAACATGGGACTCAAATGAGTCAGACTCCAGAAGGACTTCCTCTGTGCCTTAAGGTAGTAGGTTCAGAATTGAGTACTTGCAATGAAGGTACCTGAGTGAAAATTCAGGCAGAGTTCCTGAATATCCATCTCTATAACAGTACTGTGCTGTGTTCTCTTTAGAAATATTTTCATTGGCCTCTCCATCACTGAAGAAAAATTTACATACTTGAAGCAGCTAGGAATTTTTTGAGAAAGCCAGACAAGGATAAGCATGTTAAGGCAAAATTAAATTAGGACTGTGAAAGAGTAAGCTTCTTCTGACTACAGTCTAAAGAGTGTTGCAGGGAATTTTCATGCTTAAAGATTTCAGTGGTTTGTGATGGATCTTGTCTTGGAAAAAAAAAAAAATTGAGCCAATCTACAGCTCTCTAAAAGTTGGCACAGTGGTTATCTTAACATATCCTCATTCCTTTCTAAAATGAACAGCTATTAAGTTACAGAACAGAGTTGGAGGCAACCTTTCTGTACTAGGCAATCCAGCTGCCAGTGAAACATGAGGAAAAATAAAACACTCATTACTAACAGCAGACTAAATTAATTGAACTCTAGTGATAAGTGGTGTATAACAAAGGGTTTATGAACTGAAGACAGGACAAAAGTCTTCTGTTGTTACAGATTGCTGCAGACTGGTCATGTCAGCAGTGCTTACAGACAGAAATGACGGCAGCATCTGCCCACTAACAAAACTGCACCTAGAAATGGTAGAGTGTGCACTCATAATTTAGTTCTTGCTCTGACTGCAGTACTACAAAGGATGGAGTAGTTTGTGTATTTAGGCTTACAGTATCCTCAGATCACCTCTTCCACACAAGTTACCATATTTATCAATGGTTCCATCCTGAGCAATAGCTTTCAGGACTTGTGTCACATTGTTTTTGAAAGAGCAGAAACACACCACTAGGGAATAGAACTGGCTGTGAAAACTGCGATGGCACATTTCTATCCCTGGAATTTGGCAAAATAAAGCTGCTTGGTGGAAATGGTTCAATTTTTACTATGATTGCATTGTTAAGTAATTGTGAAAGTTTGAATTAAACTGGGACATTTGAAATAAAGAGGTTTCATAAAATCTTGATTATTACATGAAATTCAAATAAGAAAGAACACTTTGTCTCCCATTGTTACTGGTGACAGTTTCTGTAAAGGAGGAGCTCTTCCTCACCCCTTCATGCTACACAGGACGTGTCAGCTAAACAGAGTCACTACCACATTTTAGTAGGTATTATCAGGTTAGTTTACCATGTCTAAATTTAATCTTTCTGGCCTGAATCATTCATAGGGATATATGTGAGAGCACCCTGGAGTCCTGTGAATATGAAGAGAGAGCAAATTCTCCCAGATAAGCTGAAAACCAAGAAAAATTAAAATAAGGTGTTTGGGGAAAACAGCAAACTGTCTCTCTTCTATCTTTCTCTCTTACTCTGGAGATGAAAGGGAGAAGGAGGTGTTTGTGTGGTTTTTGTAACCTTTTAGACTTCTTTACTTGCTGAAGGTAAAGAAAAGCTGACTATCTTCCCTGGCAGACATACCAAAAAGCTGACAGCACTGTGTATTATTCATTTGTACTGTATGAGTCATTGCCTGCTCTGTTAGTCAAAGAAAATTATTGTGAATAAGGGGAAAGGTGAAAAATAGTCCAAAACAGAATTATAGGCTGCTCTGTACCATAATTTTTAAACAAATTTACAAGCAGTCACATGCTAGAAAAAACAAGAAGCTGACCCCTAGGACAGTAGAAAGCTAGATATAGTGGTTTTGGCCTTCAGTTGCATAGATACTTGTGGTCTTAGTTTCTTCTCTCCAGATTCCCAAGCCTTGTACATCAAAACTCTCTAAGTACAGTGTAAAAACTTGCCTTCCTAAATATGCTGTACTACTAAACTCACTTAAAATATTTTTGAATAAATTCATCATTCCTTTGTAATATTTTGTTGATAGGACTCAAAGCATTATCAGGCAGAAAAATCCCACTGACATCCTGGTTATTCATAGAAGTGGAAAACAGAGTCTCCCAGTCCTGTTCAAACCCAGCACATGATTAATCAAGGAGCAGAATCCTAATGTTCCAGTGATCAGAAATCCTCTCAAAACTTACTGCATCTCCATTTTATACTGGTTGCTTTAGCTCCCACTACATCAAAATATGGATTGTTAAAATATGCAGCTAGACACAACTTTTAAAGAAAATAAAAGGCTCTGTGCTAGGGCAGCTGTGTTACAATCCTGAAAATTTGAATTTCTCCCCTAAATATCCTGGGTGGCATTTAAATAAACCTCCATGAGTTTTTTTTCACTTTTGTATAATGGGGCTATAAATATTTTTTTTAGGTCTCAGAGCTTCAGAGCCTGTGAAGTACTGAGATGTTTCATGGACAAAAACATTGCTTAGAAACAAAAATAAAAACAAAAGTCTCTAATTTTGCCTCTCAAGGGGACTTGGAAACCAAAACAGAGCTTTGAGGCCATGTTTCTCCTGAAGTGCACAAGCAAAATTAGCTTGCAGGAAGAAAATGAACTGGATTGGGTTGTGCTGTGTTTTGGAAGCCAGGTGACTCACCAGCAAGCACCATGTCCTGAGCTGATGCTGCCATTAGCTCTGCCACCTCCACACATCCCACTGCTCCTGGCCTTCAAGGTGCTCAGAGCTCCAGAGATGCCTCTGAACCTCTCAGCCTTTCCAGGTCTTTGGCACTCTGACTATGAAAAGCTGTTGCACTGAGTGGAACCCTGGTTTCAGTAATTCATTTTGATAACAATGGTGAAGTTAACTGATCAGTCATTAATTTTCTTGCTTTGTAGTTTTTCCTAATTATCTCCATTACATAGAGGGTCTGCAAGGCATGTTCCTTGGTGAGCATGCCTACTTTTTATTGCTTTTTGCAGAAGTACAACATACGTGTAATTATTCAATGCCATTCCATCTCTCAGCATCCCCTTTGGCACAGCATATTCCACTTCTGATCTCCTCTAGACAATAGCTAACCTTTCTTCCCATGAAAAAGGCTGGTCCTATATGCTGCAGCAGGAATTCAAGCATTAACAGAACTGTCAAGAAACTTTCTTCCAGACCTGACAGCTTTTCCTGTGAAAATTCAGTTATGGACTTGTGGAGACAACCATGAGTAAACACAGACCCAAATGTTCCTACTCCTTTTTTAAATTTAAAACAAAACAAAACAAAACAAAAAAAACAAACAAACAAAAAAAAATCCCACCAAAACTTAGGGGAGAGAATACTTTTTCTGACAGAAATCCATATTGCAAAACCATGCAGTGACAGCAGGGGTCAGACGGCCCATCCAGATCTTCTTATTCTGCTCTGGTACTTCACAAGGGGCAAGTATTATGCCAGTGCATATTTCTGCTGTAGATTCTGTTGTTACAGTTACAAGGTGGGAGGCATGTCATATCCTTTATGTATTATCTCATTTTGGGGGTTGCCAAGCACAGCAGACTTTTCCTAGTCTCTAGGTTACTTCAGGCTGAAGTGTAAGGGGACAGAGAAGCTGTGTGCCTGACTGAGCAAACATAGTATGGCTTCCAGGAAAAGAAGGCACTAGTGGACAAGGGATGCCTGCACGACTCTGTGCAGGCACAGAGCACTGATCGCAGGACAGCAGAGGAGATTTCTGACTTAACTGTTGGAACAGTTGCTTCAGCTGAACAAAATCAAGTTCATGCAATGCAAGCCTGGCAGGGAATTGAGCTGGAAGGAAGGCAAGGCATGCAGACACTGAGACAATATTCATCTTTAAATAGCAAAGCTGTATCAGCAGAAGTCTGAAATCTTCCAAAGTCACAGAGGCACAACTACAACACAGGGTTCACTCATTCCCTGTTATGTCTGTCCCATGGGATGTATGATATCTATTGGCCATGCTGTCCCTGTGCCAGGAGGGCTCTCAGGTGTGCACTGTTTTTCTTGCCCTGATTTCCCTGGAGAAGAACGTAGCAGCTGAGAAGGAGCTGTGTTGCACTCCCCTCTCAGGCATTGATGGGATACGGGATAAGCTGATTCAAGCACCTGCTCTGCAATCTAGATGTAGGGGCAAGGTTTTCATTTTTAAGGGCAGAAAATCTGTGCACACCAAGCTTCTTCTTACAACCTGGAAAATATGACCCCACCGACCCCATTGAGCTGTACAAGATTGCTTAGCAGAGAGGAAATGGAAGTAGTTCATGACTATTTTTAAATTTCATTGTAAGAAAGGCAGCTTCACCTTGAAAAAGAAATTCATAAGACACTATGCACAATAGAATATGATAGAAGGATTAAGACATACATGAGTTGTAAGGAGATAAATATCTCTGTACTTCTCTTGCACCTTCCAATCGGTCATTTAATGAGAAACAGTGAGAGTCAAAGAGCAAAACTTCTCTGACCTTCTATGCCATTTTTTAATTAAATGGCAGGACAAATTTTTGGAGTATTAGATGTGGATGCTCACCATAGTATCCACCCAGATATATATAACAAATGATTGCATTTTCCTTTTATGTGTCTCTAAGTTCTCCACTAAATTCCCGTGCCTCATACATCATTCTTCCATTCTAGTGACTTTTACAGCCTTTACTCACTCTCCACTTACCTCATATCACTTTGTTTCTCTATAATATTCACACCCACCTGCTCTTCAAATTCATGCCGAAAGATTCTTACAAAACTACTGTGATTATCTCACAGGAAAGCGCCACCTGAGATACCCTACTGGACTCAACAGCTGAAGAAGTCAAATCACTCCCTAAAAGACTTGGTAGAATCTGTGTGTCCAGACCCATTGCAAAGGTTCTCTACTGACTCCTACGTCTTCAAGGCTAGGACCCAGGTAGTTTTCCAAAATGGGAAGGCCACAAAAGTTACTTGTGTTTAGTTGTCTGAATTGAAAGAATGGAGATCTTTCTTCTTCAGACAGATATTTTTACTTTTCTGCAATGCCAGTACAATAGCAAAATAATGCAAGCAAAATAGCAAAATAGGCTTGTATATGGAGAGAGGAGCACAGAGACAAGCAATTGCATTGCAACAGCATCCAAATATCAGTGTCCTCTCTCACTGTTGTTTTAGAGTTTGTTATCATCATCGTCATTACCATATTCTTCTGTCCTTCACCCTTAATTACCCATGGTTCATCTGAAGAAGATGATAACTATGGAAATGCAATCATGCATTTGAAGACATCGAAAATGCTTATTCTGGAAGGTTCACACTCTGTGTTCAGTCTTACAGGTGAAGTAGGTGAGATCTCTCAGAGCTGGGATCTCACAAAAGCCTGCTGCTCAGAAGCCAGCTGACTAACCCGCTCCTGCTTTCCCCATCCTTCTCGTTCTCCTCTCTCTGGGTATTTAAATAATGTGCACCCTATGCACCTCCCCCCAATATTATATCAATTCTTATGCAAAATATTTCTCCATTAGGCATTGCCTCTTTCAAGAACAGATCCTTGGAAGAAAACAGAGAGCAGATGTGGCAGTTAGATGGGCCAGGCCTGAAGCAATGATGCTGAACATCCATGCCTCTGGAGTAGCTCCTGTAATGAGTTTAGCCTGAGTTGAATGCTTAAATCTTTGTAGTAAAACTATCCATAACCTAGGGATACCAAAGCTTTAGGAAAGCTTTATATAAGTTTTGTGCATCTCTTCCAGTAAAATGGTGTTTGGGTCTTAAGGGGAAATCAAATAACGTTTCAAACTTGGTTTCCAGAGATTTTTAAGAAAGAAAAATACCATAATCTCACACATATGCATATTGTTCTGAAACCATTGTTCTGAAACTGTGTCTGTAATACTGCAATTTTATTTTTTACTTTAAGGGACTTTCTAATACCTGTTTGCTTGCACTGTCTTTAACAAGCCCTTTCAAGCACTTCATAAACTTCTGTCTCTATGGTTTTGAGGTATTTCAGCATATCAGGCTGCACTACTTTTATCATGAACATGATCTTATTCTTGCAGACAGCCTAGTAAAGAGGAGGAATTCCATCTACTCTATGGCAATATGGAAATTCAGTTCTACAGCTATTGAACTTTCTTTTGCCCATAGTAGTTACAGCCCATTTAGTCACCTTTTTTTCTTTTTTAATTTATTATATGTTTGTTAGAAGTACAGAATACTTTGGTTTCCAAACCAACTCCTGCTTTCTACTTAAAACTGTCACTTGTTGTGCCACAAGTTAAAATTGTAAGTCATCATTCCTCTTCAGAAAAAAACTTTACTGTACATCTTCTAAAGTTAGCAAATGTAACTGGATATTAAATCAACGGCTCAGCAGATGGATAGATAATATTTAAACAAGTTATATTCTATTAAGTAAGGAAATATCATTGCTGAGACTGTAAACATAGTTAGATCTAAAGAAGTTCTTCAATGCCACAGGCAACAGAACAAGTCAAGGGCAGTGGTTCTTACAGATTTTTCCATATGGTTTGCTCCTCCACTTCAGGTATTCTTGAAAGGTATGCCTGTAGTTTGTTCCTGTCTTTTCTGTTTGATTTCAAAAATCTTTTCTAGCTTTTAGTGTGCCTCTCCCATGCACTGATGACCTTTTAAATAATTAAAATGCTAACAGTTATTCAAGCTATTATGCAACACATTCTTCAAAGTAGCAGGCAAAGGATCAAAACTGGGAGACAGAAAACCTTCCTGTGCTGCTTGGTTTTGACGTGCTTTGTTTTCCTGACAGGGTCTTGTCTGAGGAGACCTGAGAAGTGTGCTTTGTTACTGGTTCAATAATCAGGAATTCTTAGTCTTGTGTCATTATTCATCTTTTCTGTTTTGATCATTTAAGCAATCTTTTCATGTTGTTTTCCTTCTGGATATACTATCTGACATGCTACTACCAGATTTTTCATAAAGCCCTTTGTTGCCCGTGGGTACACACGGAGCTGATGCTTGTTTAAATGGCAGTTTCACAACCTTCAGAGGTATGCTGTGTCATCTGAAAAAACAATTGCTGCACTATGAAGCTCAAGACATTCTTAAAAATTATTTGCTCAAAAACAGTGATATAACTTGGGAGGAGAGGTGGAATCTAGGCAAAATACAATGCTAAATTAAATACCGTGGACTTACTTCTGAAAACGCACCATTTATTTGGTTATATCAAATCAACAGGAATCTAGAAACAGGAAAAAATAAAATGAAGAAATCTTGACTTAGAGAAAATAAGTTGGTAAACTTAAAAATCAAGAGATGCAGAAACCTTTTCTTCTTGACTAAATAAAAGGAAGTGAAAAGAAGGCTAAGCTAGGTATCCACAAAAGTGGACAATATTTCAAAAATGCTAGTACAGCTGCTCCTCTGCAATTAATGGGAAGTGTCAGTGCTGAGATGCCAAAGTTCTGCTGCAGTGAGAAGTGGTATGTGAGCCCTAAAAATGCACAGGATTGGGAAAATAAACAAAGATTGTCTAAAGGATCATAAAAACAAAACAAAAATGTGTGTTGATATGACTGGTACCCCCTGCTCCTGACCGTTTTATAAATTTTGATAGCTGACATGCATTTTTGTCTCTATAGAATCACACATATCAAGACAAAGAAATTCAGATTACTTGTAGGATAAAATTCTACTCAGAAGCAGGAAGTCTTGTTGCACGTCTCCAGGTTCCCAGGTAAAATTCCCAGATAATAAAACCTAGACAGCAGTTTTGCATATTATATTTTAGGTAAGTGTGTTTAAATAAGTTGATATCCAGATTTCCACCAAAATTTTTGCATTTCAAATTCTACTTTCATCTTGAATGTCTTAGTTGTGAGAACGCAAAGCCTTTACAGTTTTGTATATATGTATGTACATTATCTTGCTCCAATACAGCATCAGCAAAAGAGACGGCCTTCATTACTTGCGTTATGCAAGAGGAAAAACACATGCAGGGCAATGAAGTAGTTTAACCAAGCATATTCATAAAACCAGTAGTAGCACTGGAATAGAATCCAGGAGTATTGAAACATTTTTTTAAAAGTTCACACTTAGTCATAATGCATCATTATTTTAGTGGTTAACATTATAGAAAGTCAACATGACAATATATGATACATACAAAGGAAACCAAATAATTTAATGACACCAATATATACATGCAATATTTTAACATGGAAATGGTAAGAACTTAAAACAAAAAAACTAATGGCCAGTTTTTTTTCTTTGTAGCATGGAATTTGAGACCAAATGAAATATAAATATTTCTATAAACATGGTGTAGTTTCCAGCAGTATTTTCTCGGGTGAAAAGACCATCTGATCTCCAGGGCATTTAAGTGTAATCTCATAAGAGTGCTTGCAACATAGGGAAATGATAGAAAACTAGTTAAAGAACCCCCATGGTCACAATGACAGAATTCTGTTCTGTCTTGTAACTCTCCTGCTGCCTGGAAGATTACCCAAAAAAATAAGACGTGGTATCGGGGCCAAGCCACAAGCTTTTCTGTAGGATGCACTCCCTCAAATGACTCTAAACACCTTTTACTTTTCTCAAAGTAGTGACAAGGTAGTCATTCAAATTACCAATGCACCAGTTACTAGATGCCCAGTCTGCTTTCTGAAGGCCAGCACAACACTCTGGCTGTCATTAAAATAAAATAAAATAAAATAAAACTTTCCCTCCTACACCACAATGTTCATTGCAAGAAGGCAATAAACATTAATCTCTAAGCAAAAAATCAACCAAACAAGCTCCTAAATCTTTCTATCAAACTCAGTCTGAATAGGCTGATTGTATTCACTATGTCTTCTGAATTTAAGTTGATAATTCAATATAAAAGCACTACATCAAATTCTTATATCAGTAAGAGAACCAAGATGACTAATGACATTTTATCATAACTCTGAACTGTCAGTGATTTGGCTTCTTCTAGAAACATAATGTTGAAGAAGATATAACACTGTGTGATCCCATGCATTTTAGTTCCAATCCATAGTTTTGCCTAACATCTCAGATTATTTTTTTTAGGACTTAATCATCTACATTTTCAATTCTTGGGATTGCTAGATTCATAAGTATTTTCACATCATATACCTATTTGAGAGAGGTTAGCATGTATCCCTGAATCTCTGCCAATACCATATTTTTAACACATAATTTTGTCCAGTCCAGTCCTAAAAGAACCTAACACCCCCCTCCCCCCCCAAACACTTAATTATCCTTTAATTTAGCAACTGATTATACCTCTAACTTTGTTTTCTACTTAAATGGAAATTTTGTAAATCTCAGCAGCCTGCTGTTGTGTAGCATTTCTCCATTTACCGTATTTTGTCAGACAAGGAATAAGGGTCAAGTCTCACAAAGGCCAGCTGGGTCTGTGACAAGCATCAAATGCGTCATAGTTTCTTTGCTTGTTATTCGTCGCAGTACACAAAACCTAGAAGTAGTCCAAAGGACACAAGCGTTGGTGAAAATAGAAAATAATGAAGCATTCTGGACAGGTTTAATTCCTGTAATTGGTAACAGTGGATGCCTAATAATGCCTGAGCCTGCTGTGTGTCTGTGTTGCATTGTGTGTTGGATGGCTACAGATGACAAATTTTAGAATGTATTTTTCTTTTTTTAAAGGTTGTAAAGTAGACAAAAAACTAAGTTCAAGAGTAATATTGAATTAGTAAGTTCTTCAAAAAATAACTAATTTCCATATAGAAAGTGAGTCAATACACTGGCAAACTGATACAGTCTTTAAAACATTTAAGAACATGCTTGAACTGTGTGCATACTATAAGGGATTTGAAACCAATTTATCAAAGGTCTTACTAGAAGACCCTTGCACTGATTTAGGTGGGCTTCCAATTTTACCCTAAAGCTCTATCATCTTTGTTTGCAGTAAGTCACTCCTTTATTTCTTCTACAAAACTGGTTTTTAAAAGCCCTAAACCTATTTACTGAGTTCTTCTCCAGCAGGAAATTTTAAATCAGGATACAATTTTGCATTTTGGAGGCAGCGTCTTCTCCTGCAGCTCTCGGTCCCGTAACACTGACAAGGCCTTATGATACAGACAGGAACAGCAATGTAATTGGCTTTGTTGATGTCATTGCCTGACACCAGATAGAGCAGAAAGGATTGTAGAGACCAACTGATTCTTTTTAACACAGAGCTTGTTAATTTTTTTTTCTGGAGGAAAGGTAATTTGCACTGGTTGTGTTGTCAGTCATCAACTGGGTTCTTGCGGTGTGCAGTCAAGCTTCTAAGCAGTATTTGCTTTCTTTCCTATTCTTGCCTGGATTCCCCCTTTAACCTTATCAAAGCAGTTAAATTTCTTGAACCTATCAAGCTGAGCCATGTCAGCATCTTTAGATAGTCACTGTTGACATGGCTGAGCAAAGCTGAATTGATCTTACAGCCCTCAGGACATCCTGCACGGCATGTACGCTCTGTACTACCACTGCATGCCTGATTTAAAGTCCAGACCTTTCTAACTTGTTGGCAAGGTAAAATGGTTAGTATCACTAATGCTATTTAAGATCATTCTGTTGCCACAAATGTTATCACAATAACCTTAGATTGTCTGCTGAGGATGGAAAAAGAGAAGAGTGATGACATGCTTGTTTACACTTAATGCAAAACAACAAAAATCCCCAACCTGAAATAGCAACAGAAAACATGATTCAAGTTGAGCTATACCTGTCTATCTGAGAAAACAGCAATAAAATGTGGTCGGTTACATCAGAGTACAACGTGTGGCTGACAAGGCTTCCAGCCAGTCTCCATAAAGGACTCGACAAGTGAATGGCTGTTTTCCAAGCTGTTAGGCAGCCGAGTTACTGCATATTTGTTTGTGTCCTGTATGTTTTACATTAACAGGCACACACGGTGACAGTAATCCATGAATCATAAGAATCCTGTCCTTAGCACTGTGAGCACAAAAATGCCTGGATTTTGAAAAATATGGAACTTCATAACCAGGTCATCAGGGTCATCAAGAGAGCTTAGGCTGAGGATAACAAACAATCTTAACTACTCATTCTGTTTACTTCATTCCACAATTATATTCATATCTCCTAACTTTTGAGAAACAAGAAAATTCTCTTAGAGCAAGGAATTGCTTTGTTTTTCAAAGGGTCTTCATTTATGTATTTACATGCCTGCCTGCTTGTGTGCATTTCAGTTAAAGACTGCTTGCAGAGTGGCCTCCAGAGAGGTCACTGACATTTATCAGTGAGCTAATTTCAATGCAACTACTAGATTAGTGAAAAAATCACAAACTTGTATAGTGGTGGCCTATGGAGCAAGGCCATTGATAATAGGGAAAAAAAGTTATATTTGAAAAACAAAGGACCAAATCCTCATCATGGTGTTTAATGTTTCTGAGGAAAGATGAGTGAGCAGAAGACTAGCACTGATCCTTGAACAAAATGGAGTAACACTGTGCTTCAGTCTTAGCCTTCCATTACTAAAGGCATTAGTTTGGGCCATAAAACACCTGTGGGATTAACAGAACAGAGTTTATTGGGGCTCTGCATGTTATAGATGAACCATCTTTTCTGGGGTGCAGAAAAAATATGGGCCACACCACTATGTAAACAACAACAATCTGGATGTTCACTTTGCCAAGTCCAAATAATCATTAAAGAAATGAAAAGCAGAACCCTTACAGCAAACATATATATTAAAGTCCTTTTTGTATAACCACAGACAAAACTCCCTCCTTATGGATTTTAACTCATAAGGTCTTTGGGGGTTTTTTTAGTGCAATGTTAAAACGGAACACTGAAGAAACGGAGTTTGCCAAATGAGATGTGTGCAAATTCTCCACACAGCAGTTAATTGCCCAGAGAAATAGTCTCCTAAAGTTCTTAAATTATAGAGGAAATAGGCATGAGAACCTGGGTTGGGGGTTTTTGTGCTAGAACAAACAAACTACTATGACTTGGGAAACAAAGACTTGGGAATCTGGCAAGCAAAAATACGTCTGTTCTCTGACTCAGTGAAGATACATCATCTAAAATCTCAGAGAAAATGCAGTTAATAGCAGTGTAAAAATGTTCTTTAACACAAACCAGAAAACAAATAATAATTAACAGAACAGGAATTAAGATAGATTTGAGGACTGCTTCTGAAATGGGAATTTTCAGCTTGTGGTAAGGAGAACACTGTAATACCACATCACAATCATGGGCAATGGGTACTATAATGTCAATCATCTTATTATCAATAAATAGACTGGTGATATGGAACAATTTGTTCATCTCTCAAATTATGACTGACTAAAGCATTCTGATTTCAGAACTTGATTTCAAAAGCATTTCAGACCTCATTTTCCTTAACAGCAAGGAGGACTTTCATTTATATATTATTCACTTTCACCTAAAAATCAGTGTTTAATCATCTTTCATTGTGCTTTTATTCAGAGTCAAGGAATACACTTTACCTCTTTCATGTAGCATTCACAAAAAAAGGCTCAACTAGAACTCTATTAACTTGTATGGACGTAAATGGTTTGAAAATTTTATTTGTATCTACATTGTGATTCATGATTGTGATTATTCCAGAACCCACTTGTTGGAAAATTTATATTAAACAAAAAATACATTAAGATGATCAGCTGTCTTGTTGTCCCTCCCTTACTCAACCAGAGTAGGAAGCCAATTAAAAGTAGTGAAGGTTTGTAACTTTATCTCTGACTGCAAAGGCAGCGATTTCCTTAGTAGTTACTTGTTGGATGTTCAGGTTAGAGACAATAATAACATGCACATTATTCCTCCTTCATTTGCTCAGCCATAATGCTAACCTGCAAAATTCCCTACAATGTAAAAGCACTGCCAATGCATTCTGTGCTGGGAATTTCTGTGTGATGCAAAAAAGAATAAAAACAACTGGAATGAACACAAAAAAAAAAGAAAACAAACCACAGAAATAGAAGAAAAGAAAACACACACAGACATACAAAAACTCCCCAAAAACAAAGAAAAAAAAAACCAAAACCAAAAGAAAAAAAATCCCACAACTATTTAAAGAAAAAAATCACAGTCATAAAATTAAAAGTTTTAGTCCATAATTCACCTATGATTTGTAGAAAATTGATAATGTCATAAATTCTTGCATATGACCAACATATAAAACAAAAGTGCAAGTTGGTTTTTATTTATTAATCCATAGTTACAGTAGTAACCAGTTCTGTACTTTTCCCCTCAAAATAGTCAAGGAATCCTTGGGGCAACTGAGTGGTGTGTGACTTGCACAGAGGCAGCATTAACACTCAAAGGAATTTGGAGGAACAACATCTCTCAGAAAGATATGCTCCTGGATGTCTTCCAGGATTGCAGTAAATCAATGTGTTTTGGAGACAGCTTCTGCAGTAAAGGCTTAACCAGAACAACTGATACTGCCTGGCATTTTCTCATATTAAATCATAAGTTTTTGCTCAGCCACAAAACTAATGTTTGCTATCAGTAGTGGTCCTTCCTACCTGGTAATTTGAGCAGAAGACAGGTTGTTGGAAGAGCCAATATTGGCACAACAGTTAACAAAACCCAAAACAAAATCTTTTTCCTGCACTACTCATCTATTGAGAGCTGGTCAAAAACAACACCTCAGAACTACTCCATTTAATGTGTATTTATACTCTCATGGGAAAAAAAAAAAAAAAGAGCTGTTGTCGTCTGAGCAAAGCATGATTTTCCACTAAAGTATCCGCTCAGGTGTCTCCACAGCAATTTCTCAAGAACAGTTAAATGGAAGGATTTGTAAAACACAAGCACAGTCTGTCATACATTAAGTTTTTACTACTGTCCTACATACAACTAATTGAAAATAGGCTTATATATATTGAGGATTAGAAATAGAAAACATGTCTGACACTTTTCTCTTAAAAGGGGTTAATAATAAGTGCTGCTTGTGGAATGGTTTGACTATTTTATAAGGTTTCACCAGTTTTCTTCTTGCATGTATTTAGAAAGTTTTGTTATGATATTTTTCTAGCTTACTGCAGTGGGTGAAGAGATCAAAGGAGGACAGTATATAGTAGCCTTGTGTCCTGAAGTGAAATTATGATTCAGTTATTAGCTCTGCTACTCAGAAGCATACATGAACTAATGCAGCATCTATCCAGTTTGCCTTATCTATTGTGACAAGCCTCTGGGGGGCTGATCCACATGAAATTCATTTCACATCTCATTCATTGAGTGCCTGGGATTTGAAATACCTTTCTGCTCTTCTAGGTTTCAATAAGATAGACTGCACAAACTCATTGCCAGCAAAAAGTAAGGAAGTAAACTCCTCTGTGGGGATGGTGCTTTCAAATTTCCTGTGATGCTACTGGTGATGCACTGACATTCACTTCAGGAATTGTGCACCCATGTACCTAGACAAGGATGACTTAGAGAATAATTATACTTTATGGACCAATGGAAATATATTTGCTTTTATTACAGATAATACTGATGTTTATATGATATTAAGTAGGAAATACAAAAGATTATATTCAGTCTGAGATGTATGACAATGAAAGCAAAGCTTTTCTGCTGACTGAAAAATGTTCATGCTTTCCTTTAAAAAAAGTTGAACTACTAGGTATTTGGGAATTTATATTCAATTTCTGTACAAGTTTTACTGATGAAGGCAAACAAGAGCACACTATTTGTCCAGAACTTTACTTTTCATATTTTTAAACAAAAACTTAGGACAGGAACAATATTCCTAGAAATATTAGGGAATTTTCTTCAAAAGCTTCATCAACAAAAACAATTCATCTCCTGTTTTCTCTACTCCTTAAACCAACCGAAACTGTCACTGCTGGAACACACAAACCACCACCACCTCCAGCAACCTATAGGCCTAAAGGAAATAGGAAATTAGTGGTGTTTCCCTGTCTTGCTGAACAAATGAATAAGTGGCGAAAGTGTGAACTACTGTATTTTTCATGCACTATTACTAAATCAATGTGTCAACTAGTACAGGACTTAGTTCTAGGGACCTCACCTATAAAAGAACATGCACCCCAAAAAAGACTGGGATGGACATTAGTTGCCTGCACTCAAAGCTGATGTAATTTTCAGATTGTCTGTGTTTTCCTCACCAGAATTGTCCTCAGGAGTGTGGGTAGAGCTCAGATCACCCCATGCTGGGGCTCAAGAAGGCTAAAGAATCAGGTTTACTCTTGGCTTTTCTAGTTCAATGAATCTTTCAAAATAAATTCACTTATTGTGTCCAGTTGTCTTATCAGAAGCAAACACCAAAATGCAATAGGGATTACTGACAGTCTGTAGCTGGCAATGCCAAAAGCACTAGTAAAGGTTCAGTGTTTTCAGCTGACAGATCTACACAAGCCAGCTGAGTTACATGGGATAAGGAAGGGAATTTAATAAAACTGGATCCTGAGATTATCAAAAGATTGCAGTGGCAGTCTTATGATAGTAAGTATAGAGGAGAAAGTAAACTCTGTTCCCTGTTACGAGGTTTTGCTTTTACATCCTTAGCCTAAATACTTGTCCAAGGGATGAGAACAGGAGGAGGTTTCATGGTCTCATGGCTGCAACCCATGGGACAGAAGCCACACAAGCAAAAACGCATGCTGCCAACTCCTGAACTGTGAATAGTTCACACACAAATAATTCTGAGGTGATTCTCTCCTTCTTCCATCATCTGCTGGGCAAAGGAAAGTCCCTGTAGGGACGGGGCTGCAAGTATATGTGCAGCAGTGGGGAGAGGCAGCTTCTCAGTGAGAGCTGAGTCTGCTCCATGATCCTCGCTTGTGTGTCTGTTCCCTTGTCCCCTGAAATTACCTTGAGTGCTCAACAGCTACCTGAGGAGATGTATAGATGGAAATCAAGAGCCCTCCTTTCCTTAGTAAACCAGGCCAAAAATTATCCTTAAGGCACCATACAGTATATTAAGGAAAATCCTATCAGTGAAGTAATTTCCTTAGCTAGATAATCAGTGCTCAGACTAAACCTGGAGTTAATAGTGCCACAGCTGAAGAAATGGGAATTCTCTGATGAGATATTCTAGAATCTTAAAAATAAAACACATTCTGAATATTTTTCTAAATTCTCATAAAAGAAAATTTAGAACAAAATTTTTCCTTAATTTCAATACCAATAATTATTTAATTAATTCTTCCTAAGCAAGTCTTACATGCAATATGTTCTAATACAAATAATTAAAACATTCACAATATCTCTAATAATGTGTTATGTTTTTTTATAGGAGCTATCAAAATAACTCTACCAAATTATCAAAATAATCTTAATAAAATGAGAAAAATACCAATTTGCATCTTCTGTCTAAATCAACATGCACTCATGAGTTCTTGGCAGATTTTTCTCATTTGACCATGTGCAATTTCTTCAGTAGTTCCTAAATTACAAAACATGCAACTTAAAGAACTCTACAAATAAAGAAAGGAATTTAACAAAACCATGGGACTCTCTTTGGATAATGGCCTCACCACAAGTATAATTTTCTGCTTAAAGCAGTTTTGTGTTTCTCAGTCTCCAGTGTTTATTCACCCACACATATTCTGTTTTCTAGTGGTAGGTCCTCACAATACTCCCTTTCTTTAGGCACTTGTACCAAGAGTTTGTACCCTATATCCCTATATCTTGCAGTTACTTTGTTTAAAGTGTTTTTCCAGTTGCTAGCATGCATACACAGGGTTATGCACCACTCATTGCTTGCAACATTTTTTTCTCTAATGCTGAGCTTACGAACCAACTTAAACACTGATTTTCTTTATAATAAACACAAGCTTTACTTCCATTGCAGTCCCTTTTTCTTCATAAAGTGGCATTGAATCAGCATGAGACTACACTGCAATCTTTCAAAAACCTAAAGTTAGTGAATATAACTTGATTTGGAGATATTTCCTGGCAAAATATGCATCATCTAAGCAGTTAATAGCAATTAAATTAACGGCTAAGCAAATTATTATTGTTAAAGCTTCTATAATGCTATTGAATTGTTTGATGTACGTATTACATAGATCTGATTCTTTAAAACACTGTGCTGAAATACTGTGACACTTCCTTCAGTGTGGGACACAAAATAATACTCCCTTGTAACACACTTAATTGGGGAATATCTAATAATTGGCTCTTCAACTGCCAGTACAAATCGGATGAAAACATATGCACATACTGCTTTAAACACCTCTTGAATAGGTATTTACACACTAAGAAGATGTTCACAAACTAAGAAGGTTTGATGTATCAGTCTATTATAAATTTAGATTCTACATAGATTTTCATGCAGGGCAGTTAAGTATGGCCTTTTGTCTCTATACTGTATATTTACCCCATGAGATTGTGCTCTGCACCAAATTAGTGGGATCACGTTCTGAAAAGACATGCAGTATTAGAGAGTGTCGTTTATTTTGTGTGCAGGTATACTTAATACTATCTTGAACTTTTCAGTTCCATGGTTTTGTGTTTACGAGTTTTTTATGAAAATATGTCAAATAAATCATATCAGTTCTTACATTTAATTTGATCTGAGAATCTGTTCTTTAGCTTTTTTAAAAAATCTATTAAACTGCATTTTTTTAATGAAATTTACTGAAGTTAGAATAACATAATATTTGGAGATACACTGCATGGAAAAAAAAATAGGGAAAAAGCAGTTGTCATACATTGGAAAGTTCAGTATTCCAACCATTATACAAACCTCTGATTCACAACTCCTGAAAGACATGAACTTTTCCCTCCATGTAAGAGGAAACAATATGGAGTGTTTTCCTCCATCTTGTGCAAAGTATGTTATGTGTCAATACAGGAAATAATGTTTACCCCCATTTCACAACTAGGGTTAACTGACTTATCTAATCCATGCATAAAAAAGTAGTGTTTAAGAATTGAGGCAATCCACCTTCTAAATCACCTGTTGTTCTGTATACACAGACAAATCTGTGGATACACCTGGTGAACTATGGCAAAGACTGATGGGAGACCTCATTGCAGTCTACAACTTCTCTTGAGGGGAAAAAGAGGGACAGGCACTGATCTCTTTGTAGTGACCAGTGACAGGACCTGAGGGAATGGCCTGAGGTTGTGTCAGGAGAGGTTTAGGTTGGTTATTAGGAAAAGGCTCTTCACCCAGAGGGTCATTAGGCACTAGAACAGGGTCTCTGAGAAAGTGGACACAACACCAAGGCTGTCAGAGTTCAAGAAGTATTTGAACAATGCACTCAGCCATATGGTGTGACTGTTGGGGATGGTCCTGTGCAGGGCCATGTTGGAGGAGAGAAGAGAAATTAGCTGTGGAAAGCAGCACAGATCTGTGCTAAGAACTGTTTGCTGTGTTTGTATGGACTCTTGCTATGTTAAGGACTGTTTTGCAGTTTGAAATCTGTACAAAGTTTGAGGATTTTATCATTCTCTTTATTTCACTGTGTGTCCCTGCTGGAAACTTCTATGCAACCCATCTGTGATTGGTCCCTGCTTGCAGCAGGGTAGCATTCCCTTATATGGTATCACCTGCCTCACTGTTCCCAGTTTTGAAGAATCTTGCCTTGAATCTTGCCTTGAATCTTGCCCAAACCCTTCCCAAAAACCTTCCCAGGGTGCTCCTGGGGTCAGGACCCAGCCCCCTGACCCTATTTAAGTTGTAACGTTTCGAATAAAGCTCTCTCTTCCTCGTGCTCGCCTCGGCAGCACCAACCTCGCTCCCCGGAGTGTGTCCCTTTGTTTCCCTCCCCCACCTTCCCCTCAGGGCCGCAGGGCCAGGAGCTGGACTCAATGATTCTTGTAGGTCATTCCAACTCAACATATTATCTGATTCGGTGACATTAAGATAACAAATGAGCTCATCTCAAGCATAAATAGAGTCTGGGCAGTGCATGGTTAGAGACCGGTCCCGAGTGAAAGGATTTGGGGTGTTGCTTTATGAGATGCTCAGTACAATCAAGCCTCATTCACTTGCAGCCCACAAAGTCAGCCATGTCCTGGGCTACATCAAAAGAAGTGTGGCCAGCAGGTCGAGGGACGGGATTCTCCTCCTCTGCTCTGCTCTTGTGAGTCTACAACTGGAGTACTGCATCCAACTCTGGGTCCTCTAGCACAAGAATATATTGGACCTGTTGGAGCAAGTCCAAAGGAGACTGCAAAGATGATAAGAGGGCTGGAGCACCTCTACTGTGAAGACAGTCTGAGTTGGGGCTGTTCAGCCTGGAGAAGAGAATGGTCCTGGGAGACCTTAGAGCAGCCTTCCAGTACACAAAGGGACCTACAGGAGAGCTGGAGGCAAATTTTTACAAGAGCACATAGTGATAGGACAAGGCAGGGTGGCTTTAAACTGCCAGGGTAGGTTTAGATTAGACACCAGAAAGAAATCTGTCATCATGAGGGTACTCAAATTCTGGAACAGAATGCCCAGAGAAGTGATGGATGCTGCCTCCCTGAAAACATACAAGACCAAGTTGGGTGGGGCTCTGAGCAACTTGATCTAGTTGAAGATGTGCATGCTTATTAAAGGGGAGCAGGACTAGATGATCTTTACAGGTCTTTTCCAACCCAGATAATTCCATGATTTTATGATTTTGTCCCCCTCTATCAAGTATAGGATGAGGGATTTTCTAACACACTTGAGAATTCAAAATATGTTACTGTGTCTGGCAGCAGAGAAACCTGCACTAGCACAAGACGAAATGCCTGGCAAAACACACCCACCTGGACTGCCAGAATTCTCCTAATACCGTGCCTCTAGTGCAGACATAACTTTTAAGTCTCTTGATTTGACCAGAATACATGGTTGAGAAGGAAACTCCCCACCGGGGAACATGTTCAGAATCAATAACAGAAGCAACTCAGTCTGTTGTAAAGAGCTTGTTAGGGGACTAAAAGGACAATTAGAGTTGGGGACCACCTTTTGTGTGGAGTGCCACAAGTAGTGACCAGACTGTCATTCTCAGGAACTTGCTTTGTGAGCTGCTGTTACACAACTGTAGTCACTATTGACCAATGATGCTGAGCCTTGCAGTTCTCCTCCCTTATTGTGGTGGCACACTATTCTCAGCATGGGCTGTGTGCACTGACCCAGTTCCTGCATGGAGACCTGAAAGCAGGTAGAACAAGACATACGACTTGTATCAGCAGAAGGAGACAGCATGATCCAAATTATTTTAATACTTTAACACGTGCTGTCATCCCATATCTAAACAGCAAAGACAAAAAGGCAGACAGTCCTGAACCAAAACGTATGCTCCCTACTGTATTAGAGCTGCAGCAGACATGTGGATGTGTTTGTCTCCTACTTAACAATACCCCAGAGGACAGTTTTGTATTCAACACTAAGATGTTAGCATAACCGATGTTTTCCCCCTTTAGCATTACAGGGTTCCTTCATAGTCTGCCCTGACTCCAAATTTTAAGTGTGGTCAGTTTCTCTGAGTCAGTGCCTTGAAAAAGCAAGCCCCAAAATTTCTGTTATTCTGTATTTTTATTCCTTTTTCTGCAGATTTGAATATATGCAAGGCATGGTTTTTTCAGGGAAGCTTAACTAGCTCAGACCACAACTTAATTGTTCAGATTAAATTGCTTGTATATATCTAGCACTGTGATATTTATTTATAAGGTAATTACTATTGAATTTCTGAGATAAAAACATTTAGAGTAAAAGTACTGTTATCATTCAAATGCATATTTATGTATTTCAAACCCCAAATCTCCAACTATGCTGAGAAAACATTTAAAGTCACAGTAAGACTCAAAACAAAGGAAATAAATAAAACATTAAGGTTGAATATGCAGTCATGAAATTGTGAGCTTCTTGGAGCTAAGTCTTTCCTCCTTATGAAGTATCTAGTGAAATGTCTAGCAGTGGGTATTACGCAACATAATTGTTATCCTCTTAATGTAAAACTTTCACATCACATTTTCTGTGGGTTTATATCTTATTTGTCTTACAGAATCACACTTTTTGAAAGACTTAGGTCCTGAAGACTGTAAGAGAGCCTAGGAGCAATTCTGAGTCTCATGTTTTTACATTTGGGAAGGTCTTGGTGCCAAGCCACTGAAATATATGGATAGAAAATGCTAAACAAGTTTGTATTTTGATCTATATAACTTAGGGCACAAACATCACTGGCTTTTTGCTCACATACTAATACTTCTTGGAATTTTCTTATTGTGCTTCACATTTTCTGAACTCCTGCCCAATATTCCTTGAGGATTCTCTGTACTTTTTTTCCTGACTCCTACAAAAATATCACAAGTTTTCATCTGTTTAGATTAGTGCTCTACAGGACTTCTCTATCCTAAAAAATATGGCTGTATAAGAACAAAGTATTTGGAAATCTATCTCCCAAAGAATTAAGGACAAACCAAGTGCTTTTCACAGTGTTGCTGCATGCTGGCTTCCAGTGAAGGCTAAGGAGAAACATATTTCAGTATGAGAAGAAATTCTCAAAGACAAAGCACAACTCAGAAAATTCCCAAGAGGCTGTAGACTATGAGATGTCTTTTCTTGGTGTATACCTCTCCACATTCACAGTTTCAGAACCTCCTGAACTGAGATGGCCTTGAGCTTCAGCAGATGTCTCTGTCTTTCTGATACTTCTTGATGACCTCTTACTTAATATAATCTTCTCTTCGTGCTCAGAACTCCAACTGGGTTACACAAAGCCATGTATTCAAACAGTTACATATTTCAATACACCTAAACAAGTTACATATTTCAAAACACCATGTCATTGATGTTAGATACAGAAACAAGCAGTTTGCTTAATGAACAACAGACAGACAAGACTGTAGTTTCACCCAGTGTTTCAGGCCCTGTGGAAATGGCTGAAGGCCATCCTCCCTCTAAATATTTGACTCAAATATCACCCACACATCCACACAGTTCCTTGTCACAAGTGTAAGTCTTGTAAGAGCTGGAAACCAACTGGCTGCAAACCACATTGCCACTAAAGAGAAATTAACTTATTGTTCACTGCCTTCACAGTAAAGTATAGGAAGAAAAACAAAAAAACAAACAAACAAATAAAGTAAAACTTTGTCCATAGCTATACAGTTTAAAAAAACCCAAAACCCCTTCAGTGGTTATGCAGTCTTCATGAAACATTCTAGGATTTCAGACTGAGGACTTTTGCAGTTGCAGTGTTGACACCCTGTCCAAGGAACCTTTAAAGGCCATAGAAAAAGAAGAATCCAGACTATAGATAATCCTGAACAGTCACTCATACTATTAACCTTTCCTTCACAGAAAGAAAGACAAGTGCAAGCAATATTGCGAACCTTGCAAATCTAAATGCTTTCTCCTAAAAGCAGCAGCGACAGGTGAAGGTATGTAATAGGCAGCTGTAAAAAAGCTAGCAAGACTCAGTTTTGCATAGATCATAGCTAAAGTTTAGATTTCTGAAAATATGAATATTGATGAAACATCTTTGCCATGGCTGTTAGAATTATATTCTAAATTTTAGTAAATTAATATTTACTAATAAACACATTGAGAAGATGCAAGGGTGCACTAAAGAAATGCTCCCAATGCGTTCACCAAAATTATTTCATGAGAGTCCAGAATACCCCATTAGCAAAGTTAGGTCAGTGAGCATCAGTTTCCCCTGGCCAGAACCAATTTATGCTGTAGTAGCCATGACTTTAATATCTGACCTTTCAGGCCATGAAGAGAAAACTCAGGGGACAGATTATATCACCAAATAGGAAATCCTGCTGTAAACCTGAACCAGAACAAAATTTAACAGCTTTCTTCCTCAAGGAGTTTGCATGCACACACTCCTAAAAAATTTAGTTCTTCTTTTGAAAATGGGAATTCTGCAGAGAAAACCCTATATGTGAACATGTTGTTGTGAACAAAATATCAGTGACTACAAGAATGCAGAAAGATGGCATATGCTGCATTATTTGCTCAAGCAGTTTGTAGAACAACCAAGCATTATGCATGATTTGTGGGGCAAGCATTAAAATTGCCAAAAAAGGATTCCCGTTTGACCTCCAGTCACACTTACACTTTGGAAAAGCTTAGTATGACAGTAAATACACAAATTGAGAATTGCTGCACGCATTGTCTGCCTGAATCTGTTAATAATCTTGGATTACTTTTCAGATCTTCCTTGGTTAAGCAGCTTCTGTTAAGTGGTAAATAAAGGAGTTCTTGTGGAGATTTCTTTTACCAGTCATGGAGATGTCACTTGTTCACTGACTAGCTGGCAGGTTTTCATGGCAAGTCTGCTCAGTCATTGGAATTTGTGCCTGTTGCCTAAGTGACCAGTAATCCACTTGAAGAACAAAAAAGAAGTTACTGAGGTGCCAAAGAACCGTGTCTAGAAATGAGAAATATTTGACAGTGGAAAAATATGTGTTTGTAGTGATGTTTGGTTCATTTTTCCAGGGAGAGTTGAAATTGCAGAAGGCAGACTGAGATCACTAAAACTCTTTTGCACATGGATTAACTTGTAATTCACTTACTCATGCATGTGGGAATACAGCTACTCAGACCAACTTCCTTCAGCAATAATGTGGTTTTATGCTTCTGCTCTCGTGTTTTAATAAAAGTCATGAGATTAAAAATCCTCCCTAGTGACTGCCATCCCAGAGCTGAAATGTGAGAAAGTGGATCATATATGGTACCTAGAAACCACAGTGACTGCACTTTTAGAAAAGAAAAGAAAAAAAAAAAAGATCAGTTGTAATGTGACATGGCTTCTCATGGGATATACTAATCCTGCTCAGAAGAATTAGCTTACTTGACTCAATTGCTCCTTTGGGACTTACAAATAGTGTGTATTTAAGTGATACATATTTGCATGGTATCAAGAACAGTGTCATTTATGCTTTAAGGTGTTCCATAATGTAAACTCTAGTTAGGAAGAATATTCTAATAATATTAACATAGCTATATACTAAAGCAGTAAATACTTCACAGGACAAGCCGTTAACTTCATTTTGTGTAGCGTTTATACACATTCCGGTCTGGGACCATAAGAATAAATATGGGCATTGTGGTTAGATAAATAATGGGATTTAGAGGTTACAGCAAATCCCTGCTCATCAAGGTACTTAAGTTTTTGTTCTCCCTGCCCTGAGTAACCAAATTAGTCATGTTAATTATGCAGGACTCTGCCTTCTCACTTTTAGAGTAGCATCTTACCCATGTCTACATGACTGCACTGCTCTTACTCCTCTGGGTAGTCCCCAGGAGGTGAGCAGTCTTGTAATTCCCAGTAGCAAGAGAAACTACTCTGTGTGAGTGAGAGTGGCAGAGCAGACCTTGAGAAATGGAAGAATATCATTACCTTTTATTGGCCTGCTGCTGCTCTGACAGCTACAGATCTGAGCATTACTATGGGAAGTCACAAGAAAAACGGATTGAGGGACACACACACGAGTGTATTTCATGAGAGACATAGAAGAACAAGACAGAGGAGATAATCTCATTCTTTAGGGAAGATAAAATAAGATGTTTAAAACAATGTAGCATTATCTGCTTTAAGTAACAAGTACTAACACACAACTGAACAAGCATTGTTTACTGTAGAAAGCTTAATTACTCTTCAAAACATATTCAATACAAAATTTCTCAAGCTGATTGCTTCAGCTGAATATCAATGCACTATGTCCTAGCCACTTCAGTAGAAACTGCAATGTAACAGCCAAATTTTCTTCTGCTCTGTAAGTGACATGTGATGAAAAATTATTTAATGAGCTGATGCATTCTACATCTGTGTAAATAACTTCCATGTAAACATGCATTATGAATGATCAGTGTGGCTTCCCCAGTGCTGAGTACAGTCAGCAGTTATGACTGCACGAAGTGCTTGAGGGTGTTGTGAGAAGATAGAGATTTAGAGTGGATTCTGCAGCAGTTTATATTGATTTAAGCTTGGCTTGCTACAGACCCTCTCTTCCCATCCCTCCAGGCATCCTTTCACACCTTCTCGTCCATTCAGCCACCAATGAAGTGCTGACCTCTTCTGTCTTTCACAGAAGCGCTGTCCGTGGTACCAGAGGTGCGTGGATCTGCAGCTGCCAACAAACTCGCACCACCAGAAGAGACTACCAGCAAAATGGATCAGGTATCAGTCTAGAGTACCAGAGGATGCTTCTATGGGTTTCCCAGAGGACTCATATTGGAGGATTTGTGGGGTATCTGAAGCAGGTGACATGGCAGTGGCATGGAGATGGCACAGAGAAACTGTGCTCTTGCTATGAAGGGTGGCAAACAGTGGGCAGAAAGTGACATGGAAAAGGAAGGACAATTCTGATCCCTTTCTGCCCTGTTTTAGCACAGTTCAATGTATGTTCTGCAAGGTTTTCAATTGTTTCTAAGGAGAAGTCTTGTCTACTGTTTCTTGTCAGCTATATAGGTGACATATATATTTTGTATATGCCATGTGTCCTATTATATTTTACATAACATATATTTCTATTCGTTGAGGAATGGAGATCCATCCTTAGGCTTTGTTTTGGCATGGTATGCAGGAACAGTTTTCTCATGTAAGGCTGCACCCAGCTTTCACAGTACATGTACTTGTGGTGTTGCTGGTGGTAAAATGTAAGGAAATTCTTCATGACCAGTTTGGTCTTCTAAACCTACTCACTTCTCATTACTTGACAAACCAAACAACTGGGTTAATCTTCATTTTTAATGGTTAAGTCTCAAGAGACCCTGAGATTAGCTCAGTTGGTCAGAGCACAGTGCTAATAATGTCAAGGTCATGGGTCTAGTCCCTGTACAGGCCATTCACTCAAGAGTAGGACTTGATGATCCTTGTGGATCCCTTCCAACTCAGAATGGTCTGTGATTCTGCGACATTGCAGAAAATTAGTTGTTCATACTTCTGACCACTAGTACTGTATAAGTAGCCAAATCTCTACTTTTACTAACAGTATCCTTATGCATACCGCACCTGACTATGTGTACCTTCAAGGCATTTAGGATTTAGGATTATCAGCATTGTCATAAACTGAGATGCCCCAGATTCTTTTCTAAGAAAGGAGAAGAGCAGAGAATTTTTGGAAGGCAGTGGATGACTTTCAAGATGTTAGCTGTTGAGCACATGGATTTTCACTGCAGACAGACACATTACCAATCTCTGTAACAAAAGCTCTAGTTGAGTTTTGAACCGTGGTCTGACCACATTAAAAGCCCTGAATTTTCAAGACGATTTTACAGCATGAACAGGAATCTACTAAAATGAAAACATTTTGGTTTTGCAGATGTTGTTGTAACTGCTTTCACTGGGACTCATGGTTTTTTAGTATTAATCAACAATGAAAGAAAGCAAGACGTAATATGCTACTCCTTTGAGCTGTCTCAGCTAAATAGCTAAAATATAGAAGTCTGAGCAACTAGAGGAGAATGAGATACTTGGATAATCTTTGTCTACTCTTGGGGAAAAAAACCCCACCAAACCCAAAGTAGTATCTTGGGCCACAGTACTGCATCACTGATATTAAGAAAAAAAGTTAATCCTGTTTGTACTTGAAGTTTGTGGTGAGAGTGTTTTACTAATGGCTAAGGTGAATTGCAAGATGTGTTCTGAGGTGTGGGGTCTCAAAATTCTACATTCCCCACTTGTCTCCCTTCTAGAAGTATATTTCAGTCTTTGTATTTCTAAAAAGCAAATGCATCTGGGAATTATTAGAACAACAGGCAACACGTACTTCAGAAAAAGTATTAAGAGGTTGACTTTGGAGTCTGACCACATCCTAATCTTTCCCAGAAGGAAGAAAACAGCTCAACAAATTGTCGTTGCCCAGGACTCTGCTCCCAAGTACCAGGTGATGCCCACTCAGATGGGACCTGTCAAGTGATGAAAACCCCCTGTTAGAAGACAATGGTTAGCAGGCAGTTTGCTACTCAGGTCTGCCATCTGCCCAGCAAAGTTTGCAGTAATTACACAATACGTTTCTGGAAGGGTTTCTTGTATTATACTTGTCACAACTCTGACATGTTAAGCAGGACAAAGTCCAGGACAAAGATGACGCGTACCCTAAAGACAAATAACTGTCCAATTTTCCTCCAGCTACAAAGCACTGGCAACAGTCCCAAATTGTCAGCAGATGATACATACACGACACATCCTCCGTATCACAAACCCCAACAAGTCTGTCATTCTTACAGCAATTATAATGTTAGGTTAAGCTAAAAGAAAGAATCTAGGACTGTGAGGCATGAACAAATGACAAACTCAAGAAATATGGGGTTGGATAACATGTCAAGCACTCTATTCGGAAATCAAAACAAAATTAATTTCTACGTCTTCATTACTTGTGACAACAGCCTCACTATAGCTCAACTCACCGGCTGAAAACCCACTGCTGCCACCCGGTGTTACTATGCCAGCATCAGTCTGTGTTTACTGGAAGCCAGGACTGGACTTGGCATGCAACATCAGAAGTTCCAAGACAGGTGTTTATAGCTTCTAGCAGAAGAGAATAGAGAAAAGGGGGATGTACGTACATATTTGTGTATGTGGATATTGATTCCAGGTATCAAAGGCATTGTGTTGGGATAATCTTAAAAAAAAATAGTGCATGAAAGAAGAGGAAATAACTGTGGTTGTTCAGTTATTGTCTATGAGAAGCTATCAGTAGATGGACTATTTTATTTAATTGAGTGTCACATGCAAGTATATTAAATTCCCATGAAATGAATGAGGAGCAGGTGACTAACAACAGCATATCTTTTTTCATTTAAATAATTCACCTTCTTTCAAGTCTCATTTTATGAATTTTCTTCAGCAGTGCTGCTTTGCTAAGCAAAACCTAATGCATTTGTTACAGCCCAGGGAATGAGCTGGAGGTTGAAAGGTAGATTGAGAAGAAAAGCATACATTCATTGTGATTTTCCAGGTGATCAGTAATATTCAGGAGCCTAACTTGCCTTGCACTCCAAATTGATTGTTTTACCCAAGATAATTAAAACCTACATTCTCTGAGTGCAGCAGCTGCTTGTGAATGTCAATGTTTTGGCCAGAAGCCTTTTCTAAAGACAATTCACAATGCAGTATTGTTAATATGCTGTCCTGTGGGGAGCATGTTGTGATTGAGAGACTTCTGCTCATCAGACCATCCTCATTATTATCAGTTTTGCACTGAGTTATTCTTCTGTGACAGGTATGGTTTCATTTTTTTCAGAGGAAATCGAGCTAAACATTGTTTTCTATCACATCCTCTTGAGAAGGAGCAACGTAGGAATGCAAAAATAAGGAGGAGAAATTTAGCTCTGTAGGGCTTACTGGGCTTTTCTTGTATGAAATAATACAACTGTTTCATTGCTAGAACATAAGGCAATTTGTAACAGAAACCTCCATCATCCTTAGGAACCGCACAGGAAAAAAAAATAAAAATAAGTAGCAAAATAATTTGTAGTGTGCAAGATACCTCAAATCCCTAGACTTTCCCAAGCCAGCCATCAAGTTTGACAAAACCACAGGCAAAACAGGAGAAATAGCTTGGGTCAGATTCCTCCAGCGGGCTAAACCAAACTGCTGCCTTCTGGCTCTTCCATTCTAACTGGTGAGTCTGCTTCCCTTGCACTGACTCCAGTGACTGGTCCATGCTCCAGTGAGTCAATTCCAGTTTACTAGAATGGCAAAAATCCACTATTCTATTACGTCATCTTTACAAGATGCAGTGGCTCACAGAAAGGCTACATAAGCCTTACAAATGACAGAAAGAAATCAAGGCAACGGCAAGTACCTCTGTTACAGTACTCCAGTCATGTAACTCATCACTACCAGTGACTTGGTTACAAATAGTTTCATTAATTGTTATCTAGAATTTTTGAGACTGCCCAAAGATGAGTTTATTAAACACTGACAAGACTTTCCTTTTGGGGAAAATGTTACAGAAGAGTATGCCATCAATACAAACTTACATTTGGCTCTGGAATCTGAGCAGAGATTGACAACCACACCAAAGAAAAGGGGACATCTTCACTGATGTTTGTGTGATTGGAGGTGATTATCAGCTCTTAGAGCAGGGAGGGTGTTTAATTTTTCAGGAGGTATTTTGACCTTGCCATATAAGAAATAACTCAAGAAAGATATCTGCTTATGAAATCTTATATAAACATATCCATCCTTCCAGCTCCTGCACTTCCAACTGCACACCCTTCTCCTCTCTTGGCAGGAGGAGAAGGCTAACCAGCTCTGGTGAACACTGATTTGGTCCTTTTTAAGTTGTTGGCTAGTGAATTCAAATCATCGTATCTTTGAGACACAAAATCATAGAATGGCTCAAACTTGACAGATGCCTGGATTAATTTTCTCCAGCCCCTATCTCTCAGCAGAGAAGCCTGATTTTCTGGGGCAGTGTTAAGTATGATGAGGCACAACAAGGAAAAAGCCCTGGGAAAAGAGATATCGGCAAGGAAACGTCCCAGATACTTTGTAAATCTACCATCCAGGTCACCAGAGTGAAGTCAGCATCTGAGCATGTCCAGAGAAGGGTATTGAAGCTGTTGAAGGGTCTGGAGCACAAGTCTTATGAGAAGCAGCTGAGGAAGCTGGGGTTGTTTAGCCTGGAGAAAAGGAGGCTCAGTAGGGACCTTATCAGGCTCTACAAATACCTGAATGGAGGTTGTAGGCAGCTGGGAATCAGCCTCTTCTCCCAGGCAACAAGTGACAAGACATAGCCTCAAGCTGCACCAGGGAAGGTTTGGGTTAGACATCAGAAGGAATTTCTTCATGGAAACTTCTTTCTGTTGTGAAACACTTAATGTACTGCCCAGGGAGGTAGTAGAGTCACCAAACCAGGAGGTGTTCAAGAAATGACTGTATGTAATACTTAGTGCTATGGTTTAATTGACACGGTGGTGCTTGGCCAAAGGTTAGACTCAATGATCTTGGAGGTCTTTTCCAACCTTAATGGTTCTATGATTCTTGATCAAACCCCTAATTGGAATTCAAACAATGGTCTGTAGCAGTTTAATCAGAAATTTCACATACCCAGGCATCTCCTACAAAAAAATGGGCTGAGGCTTAATGTTCCTGTTAAGCTTTCAATCACAAGCAAGTCAGGTCTTCTTTTGTGCTTTTCCTTCCTTCCACAACTCTGAAAAGTTCAGATTTTAATTGAGGTAATAGTATTCCTGTAGAAAAGGGAGCATCAAAACAACATGAATACAACACGCAGGCAAGTCAATAAACATGCATGACAGACAGTGAGAGCACTGACAACACATAGAAAAATCTGTATGCAAAGAACAATAAGAAAAGACATTTTTAAGTCTAAATGTAGATTGTAAAATATGGGTCAATTTTCACATCTTGTTGCATTTATGTTTGAATGTTATTCATAAATATCAAAATGTTTTACAAAGAAATGTTTATTATCAGTTCTACCTTTTGCTTTACGTAGAAGGAAACTGAGACCCAGACCTCTATCTTTCCTGATGCCACAGTGACCAGAGTTAACAGAGTGTGAATTCTGAAATCTGAGCACCTAAAAGACTGAAGGAAATCTCTTAGGAAGCTCCCTTACTTCATCTGGTTCTGCAAGAGTAGATCCTGGAATTAACAAGCTCCAGTTCTGTTTCCCTGTCTCTTGTTCCAGCCTTCATTCATTTTGCAAGCCCTTTGGTAATACTGTTTCCATAGAAGCTTTGGCTCTTCTGAAATAAAACTAAAAGCTGCTTCTTCATGGCAAGTTAGCTCTACTAGAGAAGGAAAAATCAACAGCTTATTTAAGCTCTCCTTATTTAATTCAAATTTTACAACTGAATTTCTATTGCATTACAGTAGTATCTCTATGAAGATATAGCAAATTAATTAGCAATGAAGGAGCAAATAATGTTAGCAGAGGTTGAGTATAAGCAGTAACCTCCTCTTAAATACCTGTTAACTATTGCTCGATTGATAATATATTATGATAGACCATGTACAGTCTACATTAATATTAAATGAGCTTACAAGGGATGCACAACTAAGAAGTACAAAATTAATTCATACTAGAAAGATACAAGGTCTTTGCAATGAAAGAATGATTCAGGGAACAATATGAAATAATTTTTTATTTCATTATCTTCATGATCCACCAAAAAAACGTAAAAATGCAACAGGAAAAATTATGGCTTTATCTACTAAGCATGGGCATGTCAGATTTGATCAATAATAATTCAAGGACCCTTCTGCCTTTCTTGCCAAAAAGAGAGAATGTATCTATTTGGCAAACCCCATATCATTTTGAGGAGAGAAAACTTGGAGTAGAAGAAATAACCAAATAGATCACTGCATTTACATTTCAGCAGAAAACAACCATGACAGGACCCCAAACTGGCTGGTCAGTGAATATTAAACATCTCCGGGCTTTACCTTGTTGTGCAGAGTTCTGAATACTGAGACGGCGCAAATATCCATGTAACATTTTGATTCACCAGTAGAGGCCACCACACGCTTCACAAAAATATCAGACCGCCTGGTCAATCACTTCTCTCATTGCGAAGTTGGGAGAGAATTCCCGGCTGGGCCCCACCAGCGCCTGGCTGCTGTTCTCGTGCTCCAGCAGAAGCACCTGCTTCTTCAGAGGCTAATTTTTTCTCAAAAAATTTTCCCTTAATTTATCTCATTTCTTCTACAACCCAGAATTCAAGTCCATACTAGTCAAAATTCATTCTCAAGATCCAATCTTTGCGATCTGTTCCCTTGCATTTGCTGAAGTTTCCCTCAGTTTGCAAAACCACTGTAGGTGCAGTATGGTGAGCCTTGTCTGCATGGCATATCAGTGTTCAGTGAGAAAGGTGGCAATCCTTTCTCTTCAGACAATGATATACAACAAAAACCCATCACCAAAACTGTGGCTCATCTTCTGCCTCACTCATTCTAAACACAAGCTGGAGTTTTTAAGGTCCAGTAGTAGAAAACACTGTTTTCTATTTGTGTTCATCACACAACCTCCTAAGGGATATTAACAGGGTTTCTTGATACTCAAGCAAAACAGTTTTCCAAATATACACACAGGTTATAAGTCATATTTGCATGATATTCATCAATACATACCAAAGATTATTTTCATATTTATTCCTATTACAGAAACATGTTTGCACATATAGAGAGACTCTCTTGTCAAGTTTTATACTGGTACTAAATAAAGAAGCATTAAAGGAAAGGAAATGGCATTTTCAGGACAGATACAACAGATATTTTAGATTTTCACTCCCAGTTGAAATTCATGCATTGAACTGCAGTAAAGCAGCCAGTTAACAAACACACACTAAAACAAGAAGGATTTTTTCTGCTGTCTCTGAAGTCTGCCATTACTGAGCCATTGTCTAAACCCAGGATGTATTTGGCATTTCTTACTGACAACTACTAAGACACTTGGCTGTGTCTGCTGAGTGTAAAATGTAAATGTGTAAAATGTAGGTGTGTCCAAAAGTCCACTAGACAGTGAGACAGGGCCCTTGATTCATCAAAAGATGTTGTCAGGACCCCAGTAACTTTGAAAGAGTTCCTGTAATCTATTAAAATGCTTTCAGGAGAAAGGTGTAAGTATCTTGTTATTTGAAGTACACAACACATACACATGTGCAAGCAGTATTATAAAGAGCAAATTATTTCTGTGATACTAAAATGCCAGACAGAGAACTGAGTGGGAGAAGGATTAACAATGAATGATGAAGATGGTAGACAGTTCATTAATACTGTTTATGAATAGAATTATTGAGCAGGTGAAGCCAAAACCATTTTATAATGTACATCCCCACAGTGAAATGAAAATGCATCCAGTATCTGGCTTTCTGAGCCAATGTACAAAACATGAGGGATGTCTTTTCAATAGGCAAAGAGCAGCATTATGTAGTCTTGTTCAGAATGTCATTTCAGTTATGCTTTCAAAAAAATACAAAACAGGAAGAATAAATAAGAATTTTAAAAGCTTTTTTCTATTTCACTTTAACACATAAAGCTCACTTGTTTTCCGTGCAGAATGAATTACACATACAGTAAAAGTCTGAGTGGACCTGAGGTCTAAAAGCAAATATGGAGTGTGTGTACCCATAACTGTGGGGTTTTTCTACTTGTTCTGTTCAGTAAATATTATCTGCTCTCAGAAAAGAGAAAGAACTGGGAAATTTCTGCTGCTAGAAACAAATCTTTAAACAATCTGCAACAATTCCTGAGGGTTAGTGCTTCAAAATAGTGATTACTGTGCTTAAAACATCCGTATCTTAATTTCAAGTATGATTACACTTTGAACTTAGTGTGAATGCAGACATAAATGGGTCAACTGACTGTATTCAAGAACGAATATAACATGTCTCAGTGTAAGAAACTTCTATGGATATAGAAAATGGGTTTAAATAGATGTAGTTTGTTAGCTCCAATACTCTGCTGTCCTAGAAACTACAGTCGTATGTTTTTCTTAAAACTAGGAAAAACTGTTTTTAGAACAGTTCTGCTTTTTTGCTTTTCCTACTCCCTGTTCTTAGTGGAAGATCATACCAGACCTCATTTCTCTAACCAGAAGTCACTTAATTCTAATTTCTGTTCTGAATTCTTTCTCTGGGAAACTGTGCCCAAGTTCTCCGCTACCTTAAATAACTTTTATTTCTTTTTGGAACTTACTTCTGTGGTGCACGAATAGTGACATACCTTCTCAGCCTTGTCTGTATCTGACTTGGTCCCCTTGCAAAACAGGATCTTGTAAAATACAAGCTAGAGGTTAGATGGTGCTGATATCTCTTTTCTGAATGTCTCCCAGTTTTCATACTTCCTATAAGAAACTACTGCTATGTACAGCTTTCCTGATGAACTGTTCCAGTGTCTTGCACAAGAGCATCATGGGTTTTAATCTCTCTGTCAGAAACAATGTGACCAATACATACCTTTTTAGCATGTTTACCTCACTCTCTATAGCAGATCCTGATCTGCCATCTCTAATTAATAAGACTTGGAGCTCATATATTGTTGCAACAATTAGTTGGTGTATTCCTTACTGCTATCTATGATCTCATTTCTCTTTAGTTCTCACCTTTTTTTGGCTTTTGTGCATGTGATTTCGGTTCCCCCATCCAGCACTGCTTATGCCTTTACTTCCTTACCTTGTGTCATCCACATATATACTCATTACCAGTACATTTACCTTTTCCTGCTTTAAGCTGCTAAAATCTAGCTTTGAGGTAGACCACAAATACTTCTCTGTGATGATTTCCCTTTCAGAGTGTCTACCAGTATAGCCGAGGAAGTTAAAAAAATATCACACATCTACTAACCATGACAGCTGCTACTATAGAGGCAGCATGTCACCACGTCAATATCAGGATGAACTGACCTGGATATCTACTTAAACTGAAAAAAAAATTAAGGAACTTCTAAATTGATGGCATTGGCATCAGTTGGAAACAATATGTATTTACTTGAACCTTTCTCCTCAGCACTTCATTTAGCCTTAAACTTTCATCAGGCTTGGCAAAAATCCAAGCAAAACAAGATATTTTATGCTTTCCATCTATAATAAAATAACATAACAGAAAAAACCTGCACTCTTCTAAAATCAAATTCTAGCAAATAAGGTACAGAAGTTCAGGAATTTGGGAAGGAGAAGAACACAAATAAACATGCTGTGAATCTCAGCAAAGCCAACTGTATGCATTTATAAATCATTAGGAAGGTCTAAAACACCCCTGGTCCTCTATGACATGAGTTTACAGGACGTTTTAATTCAGCCCCATAAAACCTAGGGAAATAAGAGATTATGAAAGAGGCAAATATACAGTATTAAAAGTAATCATATGTGTTGCTTAACTATAAAAAATGCATCTAATATGAGTGCTAGTGCTGGTATGTCTTGCTGTTGGATTCGGCTATGACTGATATCTATGGAATCAGAGGAGCAGAGAGGGAGGCCAGGGAACTCCAGCAAGCCAACTGCAGTTCCAAATGTTTTTATGTTCTGCCTGCTGGAATCCTTTATTTCTCCATTCTAAGAAATTCTGCTGATGGACACCTGGGTACTGGGGGAATGCCTGGGTTATTCAGGCATGAATAGACTGTCCCTGTCACAGTCTTGCACCCCAGGAATTACAGAGAAGACCTCTGATTGTGATCAAGAGCAGAAAGACAGTTCTACATTGCTCCATCTCCCTGCCTTGAGGCTAGGACCATTTTCATATCTGAGAGGCATGAAATAGGGAGTTTTTACAAATAGATATAGGGAACAATTCTGGAAATATTAATATGCTACTGTGATACATATTATATAAATAATCCCAGGGACATAATTCAGGAAGGCACAGAGAATAGCTAGTAACTGCTGGATAGCAGACTTAAAAATGGACCCTCATAACTGCTTGGGATTGATCTGAGCTCGTACATCAAAGGGCAAATAGAATGGAAGTAGCAATTTCATTACTGCATCTGTCAAAAGAATGTATTAATTGATCCAAATTCTTTACTGTCTTTAATGGATTGAGCTGCCAGAGAGAATTAATGTCTCACAAATTTGGGTGAATTATAGGTTAGGATGCTCACAAGCTTGTCAGAAGAAAAATGGTCTCTTTACAATGAAACTGATGGCTAGGGTTAGCTTCTCCAAGTGCTGAAAAGAAATTGTGCTAAACTAATATCTTTAAATTATGCATTTAAAACAAAAGAAAACAAAAGGAACATAGCAAAGACGTTTTCTGCTATCTAACCTTACTTTAAATAACTTGATTTCAAATTTAGCTATCCATTTCATAAAGATCTGAAGTACAACACCATTGCAGGCTCATATTTAAAGGAAACGCACCTTCTGGATGGACTAGAAGACAAAACTTACCATTACTTATATGCAGAGAATTCACACTATTTTCTTACAAAATAAGAATATTCTGTTCATAGAAATAGTATCCCTCTATGGATTAATCAGGTAGAAACTGAAAACAATGTTCATAGTGAAAAATGTCACTGACAGATCCTGCATATAGACATAGGACTTGCTTTCTGTGTGTGGTTCAAGGTCTGAGCTTCTGACACCTTTACAGCACTCAATGCTCGAGGATGGGCAGGGACTGTGGGTGATACAGTGAGGAGTGCATGGATGCAGTGACTGAATTTTTCCTAAGGAATGCATTTTCTGTACCACTGCTATAGCCTGCCTGTGCAACTCTCTCCTTACAAAGGCATTTAATAGCCTTTCTTCCTCTGTTGTCCCATGTTTGGCGTAGTGATATTTTTTTTCCTGTATTTTGGGCAGAGAGAGAGAGAGAGAGGGAGAGAGAGAGAGAGAAAGAGCTAGCAAGAACGGTCACTGAGATAAGAATAATCTTTTGATGTGTAGTGCTATTTGTCACTCTTCACCCAAAACAGCAGAGGTCTGGAAAATGTTAACTATCTAGATGTTTAACTTTTTGTTTAACTGTCTAACCATTTTCCCACCTTTTAACAAGAAGTCCTTATGATTCATGATCTGTCAGCAAGTAGGATTTTGGTATAAAAAAGATCATACAGAACTCAGACATTTGTATTCAGAATTCTTGAAACGAAGCTTCATAGCTAGAGTCAGCTAGCTGCTTTCCTTTATGCAACCAACTTCTTACTGGAACTACATAGATGACCATATGCCATATTTTCCTCAGTGAAATCCCTGCCCATGGGGAGTTGTAACAGGATACTCAGCTGGGATTTCTGAACCATGGAGGAAAATTCAAGCACACTGTAATTGAAAAAAAAATAAAGAAAAGGAAGGGGAAAGGGAAGAGGAAAGGAAAAGGAAATCTGAATTCAGTTCTTCAGATTTGCCCAAAAGCAAACAGTCTGCCAATTAATTATCAATGTTTTTTGGCCAGAGTCAGTATTTGTATATATTCTTTTCAATTAATTGCTGTTGTCACTATTGGAAATGACATTAAAGGTGGTGTTGATAGAAAGTATCTGTTACCTCTCAGGGTTCTCCTGGCAGAGGATCCTGGTTTTATAAACATGCATTGGGATGACAGGTTCTTGCCATTGCCCTGCAGTCTTCCTTAAGGGACAAGGACTTGAGTACCAGTAAGTAGAGTAGGGAAACACCGTCAATGGTTCCTGGGCAAGAAAATCATGCTGTCTCCATGTGCTCCTGCTGTGCAGACTTCCTGGGATCCAGCCGAGATTTCCCCAAGTTGGAGAGGGTTGGGATGTCACAGGTGACCTGGTGGTCACTAGTGGTTTACCTCCTTCATAACTGGACCTTTTTAGCAGCTCCTGAACCAAAACAGCTCATTGTTTTACACAAGACAAGGCATACAGTCTGCATTTGAGCTGCTCAAGCATAACTCATGAACTGTCCACTCTTGCCCTAAACTTAGAAGCTTGTTGAACTCCTCTTGTTATTTTGTACTGAATTTACATAGCATTAAATAGGTGAAGATTTTAATCTATAGCCATTAACTTTCATCTTGTCAATCTCTCAGAGAGGCTGACATAGTTGAATGTTACATCTTGCTTATAATGTTCACAGGGTCAACTTTAAAGACAAAACTTGGTTTTGCACACAAACATTGAAAATCAGTGAATCCAGTCTAGTTGCTGGTCACTGACACCACAATCCACAGGCAAACAGGTGGACACTGACACAACCAGGACCTTTCTGTTCAAGGATTTAAAACTGAAGAAAAACACTTTCAGTCCCAGTAAAAACTGCATATAGGTCCAAGAAAAGCAAAGAATAACTGGATTGATAGCTCTCTCAGCTGTCTGGTTTGGAAGATGTGCAGCTGCATCATAGATCAGCTAAGTTTTCACAGAGGTAGTTTTGGTACATCCAAGGAGAAAGGATGGCAATAATCCATATCACAGAAAACCAAAACTTGGATTACAGAGACTTGGTTCCCCTCCAAAGCTGTATTTCTTTGCTGTCTAGAAACATTCTTTCCAGTGACTGTAATAAGCACCCCAGAGTGGAGGAAAACCTGAGTGACTGAATCCAATGCTGTAACATAAACAAGGGACGGCATCATCCTACCTATGAGGCTATGCATGCACATTTTTCCTCTCATCAAAGTGATATCCTCCTTTTAAGAAGTTACAACTCTCATTTATTTGCCTTGAACTAAATCCTTTTCATTTCAAATACCATTTTTCAGTGAATCAGAGTATCATTCATGTTTGACATTTAAGACACTGTAAGTGTATGTTATCTTCTGTGACACAACATTGCATGTAGGTTAATTGAAACAAAGAAAAGTGGCATTCAACAGATGTTTTCTGGCAGAGAACTTTGGGGGAGAAGGTAGAGGATGTTTCTAATAAACAGTCACAGACTTGTCAGAGAGAAATGGAAAAGTATCTTGAAAGAGATGAGATCTCCCCACTTTCCCAAATCTCTCAGGCAAGTCAGGGGCATCAAACAGCTAAAACAGTAGTAGCAGCAAGGGCTCACCTGCTGGTAGCCCTAAGCAGATCATCTATCAGCAGCAAAGGACTCTGTCTCTAGGCCTAGACCAGCATGAAACATTCCCAGCTCTCAGTGAAGCTTAATGTTGCAAAACCTGGCCTGCCACCAGTGCCTCAGTGTTGATGTGAAACAAGACATGGCTGGGGGTGTGGAGGGCACTGGAGTCAAAGTGATGCCTCTTAGAAGTGGGAGCTATGAGTTAAGAGTGGACAGATCACCAAGGAAAAAAGAAAATAAGAAAGCCCAAGGGTGGTTTCAAGGCCCCTACCTGATCTGTAGAAGCCTAGCTGCTTTTCAACATAATTTTTCTGTGAAGCTAAGAAGGCCTGAGGCTAAATTAAAATAGCAGAAAATCCTAATAGGATACTGAAAAAAAAAATGTGCCAGTGAAAGAAGGAGTAATAGATGTCCAGGTTTTCAAAGTCACGGTGAGAGTTCACTAGCTCAACAAGAGAATTTGTTTCCTGGCCACTTAATCATGGTATCTTTATTTGCCGCTAATTATCATCTCTGGAGTTTGGAACTAAACAGCAGAGTGGCTACATCTCAGTACATATCAGCCTCCATTTCTCAAAAATACTTTATGAATTAGAACTACAAACACAAAAATTTTTATTGAAAGATAAAGCCTAGATATCTTAGCAGTGACTTTGTAGATTTGACTCCTACAAAAGTGGGGGGCCCATGTCAGACAGCAATTTTCAACTTTAGTGCTTTGAAAAGTGCTAAAAACATATTTGTACAAATGCTTTTCCAAGGTTTGTTAACCTTGCTTTCTCAACAGCGGCTGCCTGTTCATTTTAAGGTTGGAACGGAGCTAGAATGGCCTTGGCATTGCCAGAATTTGGGAAGCTGTGCTCTAAAAGCTTCAGACCAATTTTCGTCTCTGTGAAGGATGATTGGCAAATGTCGGCAGGCTGAGTATGTTTACATCGTGTGATGATGAATGCCACAGACATTAAATAGGGCCCCTGCAAAATTTAATGGCTGCTTTAGATGCCTCATTTCTTATTAGAAAAGGTCACCTATTGTCCTGGCTCACATGATTAATGTGAGCTCCTGTATCTTTATGGGGTATTTCTACAATATGTGCTTTGTTTGTTCTTCATTTCAGGCTATACCAAGGTTCACTACTCAATGTGAATTTATATTTGTTGTTGAATACAGGCATTCTTCCAGCAAGCTTGTGTAAGCCATCCTACTGGGAAGAGGCTTATGTCTGGGGCCTTAACAACACTTGTAGCCCACTTTAGGACAATTTATTTCAGCAGGATGGCTGAAATGCATGCTTGTAGTGCCATTTTAAATAAAAAAATTACTAAATCCCTGCAGCACTTGTCTACCTGAATTCTGTGAATTTGAGACATGATTTATTATTTTTTTTAATCATTATTATTTTCCCGAGGTCTGGACAGGTTAATGCTATCCATACAAAGGGAAAGCATTAACAAGTCCTAGTTCCCTCATTCCAAAGATTTTCACCTTATATCGAAAAGCTTAACTCTTTACAATGTCTTATTGCTGGGATATTTGAGCAATGAAAAACACCTTTCTTCTAAGAGGAAGGGACTAGTGACTTTGAACAAGAGCTGCGACAGATTGGTAGGTAAGGTCACATTTGATGTAGGAATCTCAATTTGATTTAGGAACCCTCAGTCAACTACTGTAAAGTACAGTTCATACTTAATCTTAAATACTCAGGCTCAATATCCTTTACTCAGAAGTCAATCACTAGACAGCCAAATGGAGCTGTACATCAGCCAGAAATGGAAGACAATAGTGAGACTAAAAGTCATGAGATCTTTAAACTGACTACATTTCTCGATTCAATCATATTCCTTAATTATTCCCCAGTTGATTTACATTTCAGGTAAGACCTATTCTTAAGATAAGACCACAGTCCCTCAGTCTGTACTTATTATCAGTATTTTCCACTTTGCATCACAGACTTTTACAGAGGGAAGGCACTAGAAAAAGAAATCTAAGAGTTGAGCTAAATATCTGTGGCAGAAGGTAAAAATTATATGAAGTATATGTAATACAGCCATATCCACAAGATAAAACATAGCAATTTTATGACAAGCTAATGTCACAGACAGGCTATTCTTTCAAACTCCCCTGAATTATTAATAGGTATGCCACTTCTAAAGTGAAGGCATTTATAAAACAATTTTCAGGTTATTAGAAATAAAAATAGAAATATGGATGAAATGTTTCATATACATTATGTTTCAGCCTAAGAATCTGCAGTTTGATTTTGCTTCTGGGTTTTGAGCTCAAGCTTTGTTTAGCCTCCATTTATTGCTGTAGCTACCTGTGCACCCAGTCCAGCAGAAACATTAAAGCCAAAGAAATTACTTGAGGCTTTTACCCAATATTTTTCAAGGTTTTACAGATATGTCTCCAATTAAAATAAGACTGGGTTATGTTGGTATACTAAACTGCTGAATATGGATAGCAATTATTTACCACAATTTAAAGACATTAAGGATTTGTCAGAATCAGATCAATTTTTGGTTAAGTAAGGTACATTAATAATTGCCAGTTGATGAAACTAATATGGATTTTATTTTAAACTGAGAGAGAAAGAAAATATTCATCATCCTTGCCATTTTTATGGAGTTATTGAGAGAATGAATTATTGATTATAGGTACAGGACAAGTGAATAGATTGCAGATATTTAGATACTTGTCAAACTAAGAAGTATGATTACAATCAAATGCGGAATTGCTATAAAATGGGTGCACAGGCTGACAGTTCATTGCTAGTGGAGAACAAGCACACATGGTTTGAAGTCATTGTATAGAATCAGGCAAAATAAGAAAGAATTTGTTTCAGGGTCCTGCACAATTCAGGAACAAAGAGCTAATGTCAAAACAATACCAAAAAGAAAACCCTATCTCCCCTATCTTTTGTATTTCTAGGAGAAATGTCCCTATCACAACTAGTCTCCAAAGTAGCAACCCTGTGCAAATACAGAGCTTCTTGTGTTCACAGGGCAAAAAAGCAAGGGATGGGAGAAGGCAGTACTTGGGTAGTCACCTGCTCTGAAGCTTTCCTTTGGCACTGCAATTGTCCTCATAAGTAGGTCAGACGCAATTCCATAGCCATAGGCCAGTGTACATTGAGTAGGGATCAACCGTAAATTTTTGAGCAAGCACTTTTCTTGTGTTTTTATTATATTTGAGTGACTTATAGTATTAGAAATAATTTGCCTTCAACTGTTTCCTTGCTATCAAAGGCCGTGCTCTCTGCCTTTTGGGCTACATTTGCAGTCATGATCTCTATGAGATAATCTCTCCACTAATTCTATTTTTCAGCTGTGCTTGTTAATAGTCACACAATTATGTGACTTTGGCAATAGTATAGTGATAAAATAAATTGTTACATTTGGCTTGCATTAGAAATTGTTGGTGCAACTATGCATGTGTGGTTCAGGTCACCATATTCACCGAACTGTATAGCAAGCCTAACTTTTGATGCTAAAAAAGATCACACTGTTGACATTTCAACTGAACTGTTTTCATGACATACAAACTACTCTTTGAAAGGTCATACATAGGTGTGCATTGTTTTAATATTAGAGATGCTTTCAGCAGTCAAGAGGTACAGAATTCTCCAATCATCTTTTAAAAGCTCCACATGGGTTACTTTTAGAACTGCAAGCACAGTGTTCACAAAGCTAAATTAAAACTGTGATTTAATTCTAATTATGCATTTGCCCTTTAAGAAATATTGAGCATTGAGAAAAAATTCAAACTCATTTTTGTTTGGAAAATTAAATCTCAGTAGTTAGACCACAATTACAATTCCACTTTTGGTCACTGACCCACTGATAGAGTTAAGTGAGTAATATTTTACTGTAGAGCATTTACACCACCCGTAATGTGTTATATTCCAATATATTTCAGACCACTGAACTGACATTTTTTTAAAGCCAACTATATAGATATACAGCTGCATATATTTGAAAATTTAGGAAGATGTTTTCATAGGAGTTTACCATATAATGGGGTAGACTTTAAATTTTCATTTGCACAAATACCATCAAAATGAGGTAGTAGATGCTTGTCAGTTGCAAGTAAATAAATTCTAATCCTTTAGAGGAAAATGGGCATTGGATTATCCAGTGCAGTAGCTCACTTGTCAGTCCTTTGGATAAACTGATGATTAAGGAAAAGCACTTTGTAATGCGTGATTTAACCCTGCTGATTTCATTATAATGATCTGAATGAGATACATACGATGAAGTGACTTCAGACTCATGAATCTCTCGACTGTAAAAGGAGAAAGCAATCTGTAAAAGGAGTATGGTGAGACACCCACTCATGTTAACTTGAGACTCTGCTGATCCTTTGTACGTTTGTTGTGGAGGAAAATGCTGAGGTCTGGAGCCTAAAGAGGACTTTTCGCCACAGTGGTGGTGTTATATTATTTAACTTACAGTGTTTGGTCTTCCAAGCCTGGCCCATAACGCCACTTAGAGTGACAATACAATGTGGAGGAAAACTTGCTGTCTAAGAATGAGATTCACGAAAAGCCTCACAATGAGCTCAAACTCCCTTCACAATCTCCCTAGAAATCCAGGGGGGAAAAAAGCGTTTTATTTCTCTTTTATACGTTAATGCTGGTGAGGCAGCTGTTGCAAGAGTGCACCAGGCTCTGTCCAAGTTTCTCAGAGGAGAAAGAAAACAGATCTTTATCAGATTTGTGCATGAACTGGGATCTGCATTGCTTAACCACATCTTCTATGTGTTCTGGTCATACTCAAAAGCAGGTCCTGATTCAGAGGGAACCTGCAGCAGCCCAGGTACAGTGGAGCTGGGCAGCAGCCCAGCTGTAGTCCTGAGCATTGCAATTTTTCATTGAGAACCATAAAATATACTTCAGTGACTTTTGGTATCAGTGCCCAAATTTCTTTCTGGCATTTTCTCTCCAGCTTCCACATAACTGGAGGGCTTTTTAAGGGCCCTATAAAAAGGCCACCGTGGGGGCCAGAAAGCAAAGGCTGATAGGGGAGGGGAAACAGGGATGAAGTCAAAGGCATAGCTGGTGAGGGCTTGAACTGGCGTTTACCCCGAGGCTGCAGTGACATCATTTCCAGTTGCCAGCATTCCTACACCAGTTGCTCAGCTGTCAGTCTTTTTCTTTGTAAGCTCTGCAGAGACAAGTATATAGAGGGTGTGAAAGTAAATGTCCTTCCTGAGTCCAGCCCATCCATTGATCCCACAGTCTGCTCCTATCTCTACAGCCATGGGTGCAAACAATTATCTGTCCCCATGTGTTCATCTTCCTGGGACAGATTCTTCATGGCTGGAGAAAAGAATCTTCATGAAAAGAATCTGCATCTACATCTTGCTCTTTTCAGGTATATAACCTGTAGGGTAAAATCCAGTTCAAAAACATCTTGCCCCTTTTATTTATATGCCCTTTTAGTAATTTCAAACCTGTACACCTTACCTACTTTTTATGGCTGTTTTTCATACAACTTTTAATTAACAATAACTTTTCACATTAAAATTTAATTAATTTTTACCCCATAGTGAATCATTGGTCAACATTTCACAGCAAGTCTTATTAAAATCCGATGTAATTACTCTCTGCACATCCCAAGAACATTACAAACACTTGGTTCTTATGGTCACAATGATTAAGGAATTGAATTTGCTAAATATTATTGTTAGAGCTTACTCATCCACCAAATCAAATGTATTGGTCTTTTGTGTTAGACCTGTGAAAATTCCACTTCACCCAGCCAAGTAACTCTGCTAAATCCCTTCTATCAGATTGGAATTGGAAAGGACTGTGGAGTTTGTAGGAAAATTTGTAAGTGCCATTCTTCTTTTTGTTCTTACTGCTTGGATTGCCAATTGCATTCTCCCCTGTCTGCCTCACTGGATTTTCCACCAGGGAATTACAACAGCTCACCATATAAAGAAGGAAAGAATAGAATAAGTAATGACCCATTGATGCCTGCCAGTTCTGAAGAGGTTATTTACCTGGGGCTTTCAAGTATTTCATAATTACGTGACGCTACTGATGGTTTTTGCCAAGTCCACATATCTCTAGAGGCCTGCTGCAGACTGCATAAATACATTCCAGGGTTCCTATTATGCAGCAGCTCAGTCCAACACGTAGTTCTTCCACTCAATTTACAATGCTAACAGCTGTTCCCTAGGACTCAGTGTGCACTGTGCCACTCATCACATACCTGCCATCACTTCTTAGGTGTCAAAGGCTCATTTTGCCTTCTTTGTCCCTCCTCGTTCTTGATTTACTTGCACATAAATTACCTGTATGATAGCAAACTGTAAGATTCTTGCTGTGATGCTTTGTCAAGACCACGTCAAAAAGGGTGTAGAAAATAAACAGGTAGAAATTAATTATTTAAAATGTGGAAGACCTCTGATCTACGTTTCTAAGAGCTGGTCTACATTTTCAAAGCCCTTTTTAGGAGAACTGTATTAAATGCACAAAACATTTCCTGAGCATCTGAATTCTTAAAAGCTTTTAAGACAGAAAGACCCCCACATTGATGAGTGAGGATCAGTGCCCTCATGAGTCTAAAGACAGAGAGCATTTCTCTTGCTTTCCTTATAAATCATAGGTACCGCAGACCCTTCACATGCCTACATTGCCCTGCAGGTATTAACACTAAACCGTACTCCCAGATGGCCTTGACATTATGCTGGTAAAGGTATGTCCCTTTGGGTGTCAATGAAGGTGGCAAGGACATTGAAACCTGGATTTACAGAAAAGAGAATATACAATGTGTCTCCTTTCTCAAGCCAATAGTGAGTTTCAGATCTATACACAGTCTCTCTACACTAACAACAGTAACCTGACAGGCAAAAAGCAAACACATCCAGTCTGTCATAACAAAAGGCAAGGAGAATTAAAAGATGTTTTGTTTGCAGGACTAGTCACAAGTTTCAAAATTCAGCTTCAAGGCATTTAGATGCAAAGATCTACTTGTTCAAATTATTCAGGGAACTGGCAAAAAAATAACAATAGCCTTGAAATTTGTAACTCTTTAATGAAGGAATCATGTTAGAATGACTGACGAATACCTCTATATGGGCAGCTCCCTATGAGCTAGGTGTTTCTTTCAAAATGAGGGAAGATAATTTACCAGGTTTTTGTCTAGTTGCCATTATTAACAGGCAGGTTTCCTAGGAAAAAAATATAGTGCATGTATGAAAAGATGACTAAGAGATGAGGGGGGGAAATACAGAAAACACAAAGAGGAACTGTTAAGTCACACTACTATGAAGTTTTCTTCCAGTCAAGATCTCGCAGAGGAAAATGTATGAAACCAGCTACCCGGGAAACCTTTGCAGTGAGATTGTGTATTTTTTGCTGGTGTCATTTTCCTTCACACCAGGCTATCACTTATTAGGTCATTCCTGAAACAGCAACATAATCAGGAGATGTATTTGGATAGAGGTAGAAATGCAACAGGGAAGAACAAGATGACAATTTTGCACACTGATTTTCTTCAGATCAAGTAAGTAAAGCTTGTAGAGAGGACAAGGGACTGGAAAAGGGGATTATATTAAGTACCACATGAAAAAATAATTTCCTACCAGAGATATAAACTAACTAGTTTCTTCTTTATTTTTTAGTGCCTTCCAGTATTAATTATTTCCTCTAAATCTAAAAATTTGCTCATGTGTTATCAGGAACTTTTACTTGCAAAAGGAAGAACAAGACATTTTCTAAATCACAGCTAAGGTCCACAATTGCTGATTAAAAGAAACCAAAACCTGCATTTCCTTTGAGGACAGACAGAAAAGTGTGATGACAAAAGTTGTGTGAAACTTGGTAATGCCAACAGCAGCAGTCTGCAAGACTGAGGCAAGGGTTTTAAACAGCTTTGCTGTTTGAGCAAGCTCACAGCAATATTCAGTTTTAGTTTTGAAAGTTACAAAAGAAAAATTACACCCTGTAGCTGGGAATGAAAATGCAGAAAGGTACTGTCAGTCCATGATAAACTTTCTGATGGAGGAATTCTACTCTTCCAAACCTGCAATGCTAGGTACGACTTGTACATCATAAGCAATGCACAGTGCAGCTGATTAAGTTTTCCATCACATGCTTTTTAGCACATGAACTCTTGCTTCTTTAAAAATACTTCCATAGTTAATTTTAATGCCTGTCACATGAACTATTAATTACAGGACTACAAAATGGTGTCAGCACAGTGAGTTGTAAACCAAACTATTTTATGGCTAAATACTAAGTGTAAATATGAAAATGAGATTGGAACAGACCTGGCTCGGTGCTGTTTAATATCGAGTTTAGAATCTTCCCTTCAGAGCACAAGTAACTGTTTTCTCCTTCTGCATCAGTCCTTTATGTTTGATAGGAGTGTAAGTGCAACCCCGAGCCCTGATGAACAGGTGCTCATATAATACCCTCAGAAGAGCCACGTTTCATTGAGAAATAAATTACAGCAGTGGCAACTGCAGAACAAACACAAGTTGGATACTGCAGTATTGTCACAGCAAGGATTAATCCTTACGAGAACTTTATTACAGTTTGTTGTACTCATGACTAGGCAGCTGCAGAAACACGTAAGAAGCCTACACAGATTTTCCATTTCCTGGCAGCTCACAAAAACAAAGCAGAGTGGCTAGAAGAAATGGGGTACAACATAAATGATGAGGTAAAACTTAGCAAGCCTGTTCAACTTCATGGCATGCTGCAGGATGGAGATGCTTATGAGGCTTGCAGTTATCCAACTCTCCAAGGCAGCATATCACTCAATGCTCCACTGAGGGAGTTCTTGTTTTAGCATTTGTGAGCTGGGGAGCTGGAGTAATTTCAGCACACAAACTCTCCAGAGCATACCCTTCTCCATCTAAAACTTGGCGACAGCAGCCATGGCTCATTCCAGATTCCAAACACATCCCAGGTGCACCTCTCCCTCCTTGATTCTTGGGCTGGAAAAGCTGGTTATGTACAGCTGAACAAGGAGTGCCCTGAGCACCTGGTTATTCTCATTTCCCATTTACACCTTCCCCACTTCCCTCACTACTGCTCTGATTGCCTAGCATGGCTGCAGAAGATTAGCAAATAGAGACAAGCTAAATGAGTCTCCTTTAAAGAAGATATGAGTATTTCACTGCAGTTTCATCATCCCTGTCTTCAGCCTGGAGGCAGAAGCAACCTGAGGAGAAAAGCAAAAAGAGTATTAGAAGGGAGGGAAAAAGTGGTCACTGCGGCACTACAAATTCCCTTAACACCCTAATGTCCCACAAAACTCTGCAATTCTTTCCCTCCATTCCTAGGTAATGAATATAACAGATACCCACCTACCCACAAAAGCAGAAGGCTTTTACTAATGCAGCTTGTTAAAATAACCAACAGTAATTCTTAGTGTTTTTTTTTTTTTCTCCTCAGTGAACAGAAATTCTCGGGGGCTTATCTGAATAGATTTTCCAATGAACTACAGATAATCGTGAATCCTAGCACTTTGATTCTCCCCTAGGAAGTGTATAGTAGCCTACATATAAAAAATGAAACAAAATCCCTTAGTAACCAAACAAACAGAATAGACATCACTGTCCATGCTTGTCTGCAGAAGCACAAAACAATTACATGACAGATGGTAGACATGTCACTTAGGCAATGCAGAAAATGCTCAAAGGTTACACTTGTGACTGAAATATAAAACTCTGTGAAACAGAAACTAGAAACACAGGTTAAAGATTTCCATGGGATGGATGTTTGGGTTTCAGTGGGTTTTTGTTTTGTTTTGTTTTGTTTTGAGGGAATTGGAATCATGTTCCCAGTACTGAATGTATTAAGTGGCTTCATTTTCACTTCACTTGTGTTGACTATGCACCTGAAACTCTACTGAGATGACATTATTTTGAATTTGCTAATTTCAGGACTTTCCTTGTTTCGGGACAGCTGCCAGAAAATCTAAACATAATAGCCTGAGATGATTCTAACATGCCCTTAAGTATCACTGGGCTGTTGTGCATTTGCCCCTTTCCTTTAATGAAGTCACTGCAACAGAACTGTCATCCAACTCTGTCATGCAGAACAGCAAAAGCCTCATTGCATGATGCAATAATTTAAGCTTGGCTATTTATTTTTTTTTAAGATTTAATATCTTTCCTCATTTTTATTTCCTCTGTTTCATCCTTTTAGTCATGGTGAGTGTCTGCATTAGGAATTTAGTTCAGCTGTTTCACTCCACAGATCTGTTCCTACTGAGCTACACTTCCTGGTGTATCAGTGGTACCCATTACCAACTACTAGATCTATCCCAGCTGTTTTATTGAGCTTAGCCTAGTACACTGTGTCAAATTGTTATTTTACAGTGCAATGTCTGTTTATTTTTCAAATGTGTTGCAGAACTTGCCTACCTTAGTCTAGTAAGAGACCCTATTATTAGTGGTATTGCTTCACATATTATTCCTACATATGTTACAAACCATGAAGTAGTCACAACAAATATGCCAGTGAAAGCTGTTCTCTGAACAGCCTTTCTTTTTCTGCTAAAGAAGTTTCTTTTTTTGGACAAGAAAAAGTCATTAAGGATATTTTCACTCAAGTAAGACAACAAGTGAGCAAAAGGTTGGATCAGAAAAAACAAGCATCAGATAAAGCGAGGCCATAGACTCCAGATAAATTACTGTCAATAACTTCTTATTCATTATATTGTTGCCAATCTACTGATTTTTCATTGCATAATATTGAGATAAGAGATTATTGTTGGGAATTACAAGAATGAAGAGAGGAAGGATAACATCCACCTATCTAGGCTGTAAATAATCTCAAAGTCAGGTTGCCTTTGTGCATTAGACTATACCAGGATCATGAGAGCAGCATAAAAATGCCCTGAATCAATCATATGTACCTGTCTGCCTGACTGGAGGCTAAGCAGTGACAGATGTAGGGCAAGGACACATCAGTTTCCTTTCAGCATTTCCCAAGCATTTCCCAAACAGCTCTACGTCAAACAGAGAGCAAACAAGGTATTTCCAGGCTGGAAAGCTGCTAGGAGAAACTCTGCATCACAATCTTCCATGCACATGTTGTAAAACTGTGAGGTAATCAGGAGTGGAGAAAGGTAGCTCTGTTTAAGCTCCCTGAGAGCAAAGGGAGGAGTGGGTTTCAGACAGGTCAGTCTCACAGGTCTCCATTGCTGGAGACTGGCAGGCCAGCAGACTTGCAGGTTTTGCTCAGTCCGTGACTTTTTGTCTTATGTTAAGCCTAATCACATGGTGTGTGCACACAAGAGAAGACCCAGAGCACTCTGGATTCAAGCAAGTCTTTCTGGCCTTCAGGGAGTACATGAACTTTAATGCAGCTCTGCCATGAAAAAATGAACAGAATCATTCTACTATCTCTTTTTTAGGCAAGTAAGGAGGCAAACAAACCTCTGTGTCCTTCACACTGGTGAAGTGATTCTGTGTATCTGACAGGTTGAGAGTATGTTCTCCACATGTGAGAAGGTAGATATCCCAGCAGTGTCTCTCCCTGCACAGACTCTGGGGCTTTTATGGCAGCTGAATCCCTTGTCTAGCTGTGCCTGTCTTCTCAGAAGTGATCACAAACCACCTCAGGCAGGGAAGGGAGGTTTCATATCACCTTCATGCAAAGATGTAGATACACACACAGAAAATTGTAACTGCAGTATCTTGGGATAGCAACAAAGATGAGATTAAAATGCCTTGAATAAACCTCAAACTTCCATGCAAACTTCTAGTATTTGACATCCTCTTGTGATGGATCTGTAAGTGGTAATTCAGAACAGGTAGCTGACACCCCTGGTCCCTTTCTTCATCAACGGGACTTCAGAGTCAGTGGCTGGACTCGACAGGTGAACTTGAGGATCTTAGAGGTCTTTTCCAACTTTAACCGTTCTCTGACTAATTCATACAGCCAGGGTAGCAGTGATGTCAGTCCATGTAGGGAAAATTCCCATCCCAGCTCCAGATCTGTACACCCTCAGAAGACAACTAGCAGGTTGAGATGTAGATTCAAAAGTATTAAGTGTTTTGCATACCTGCAGATAAAGTTGAAAATCAAACTGCAAGTATGAAATTGGCTCAAAAAGGTATATTCAAGGGAGTTGCTAATGGCACCAATATGGTGCTCTGTAAGGATTTGTCTTGTGTCCACTAGCTTTCCGTATTGTTGTTATTGGGCTGGAAAACAGAAAAGATAATGATTCCTAAATCTACAGGTTACACCAACATGGAAAGAGAGAAAGGGAAGAAAGAAATGAAGGTTCTGACAAATTGGAAACACAAACTTAAAAAAATGAGATACCATTTATTAAGTGGATGACTAGAAGTTTCTAAACTAGGCAGAAACAACCACTTGCATGAATACAGCTGTTGAAAATCTGGACAGATAGGAGTTTTGAAGAAAAGAACTAATGTGTCACATGAGTGAATAATATCAGTCTGTTGTGAAAAACAAGCAAACAATCAAAGCTGGTTGCACTGCATAAACAGAAGAAAATCTGCACAAATGTTACATTTTTCTCTCCTTTTGATTGTAAAGATTCAGATAAAACACGGTATATATATTTTAAGTACTGTATTAGAAAAAGGATGAAGGGTAGAAAAAAGACTGAAAGTGAATACTAATAGACCCAACTTGCAGCACAAGAGATTTGGCATAGACATCATGGAAAAACTTCCTAGTGGTAAGTATAACAAGGCACAGGGGTAGATTTCCTAGAAAGCCTCCCAAAATAGACTGGCATTTGTCAGCTAATGTTGTAAGTATCGTTGACTCTGCTGTGAGTACAAGGATGGATGGGATGGCTTTTTGATTCTCTAATTTTTGACAAAACACAGCATTTAACTTACATTTAAACAAAAGCAAAAGATGCTGCTCACTTCCAACAATCATGTTACATTGCACAGCTTAAAATGCAGTTAAAAAGAAAAGCAGAAGAGTTTTACATGTTTAGCCTTGTACAACTTTTTTTATTATTTTTATTTAAAAGAAAAATGCATAATGAGTTGTGCATAACTTCTCATGCAAAATGAGAAGCTACTATTTAAATGACTCCAACTGTGCACTAAAGCTCAGTCTTCCCTCTTTGACTAACTAATATTTACATGGAGAAAAATTATCTGTGCACATGCCTGTAGCCTGACAATGAAAGACAGTCAATGTAATATGAAGAATAATGGAGGACAAAGTGCTGAAGGAACTTAAATCCCTACCTTTTTTTTTTCTTTCAGGTAGAGGAGTGGTGTGTTTGTACATGTGTGAGTGTGTGTACATGCATGTACCCACTCACAGCCACATTCACTTTGTATCCAAGTAATGTTTTATTTTGTTGGTTTTTTTGGAGAGGAGAGGGGCTTGTTTGTTTGTTTTTATTTTAAATGGTATTATAGGACTCTGGCTTTACATCTTCATAGCATTTATACATTGTTAATGGCAATTTCAGTGCGGTGGTCTCAGTGCCAGCCTCTTATCCACACAGGCAGAAGAAATTTTTATAGAGATGGCTGGAAATAGTTCTTTGCACTGAGTTACAATCTAAGCAATACACTGATTGAGCATGCACAGAGGTGGTCCTATTTTAAACCTTCTTCCTTCATCTCCAGCCAAAGAAATCCCTACCAATTGCTATACCCAGGCCAAGCTTTCATCTTCAACTTGCTGTGCTATATTATTCTGCTAGAAAAACACAGGGAGAATATTTGGATAACAGATTATACTTTTCAACCTGAGGTAATTCGAAAGGTTGAAGGGATTTTGCTCAGTGTTATATCCAGTAAACAAAGTATCACCTTTCAGCACAGCCAAGAATGGAAATGTTCAGCTGAAAGTGTAAACATGTTGGTAAGTTATGAATGTGAAGAAAGGAAATTATATTGTTTTGCTATGAAAGTTCAAAATAACCACTGAAATGGCTCTAAGCAAACCTCAAATCTTCCAGTCTGATGCAATCCTCAACACTTCTTATTTACCTTTCGGTTAGGACTGAAAAAAACCAAAACCAAAAAAATCCCCAAAAAGCAAAGAAACAGATTTTTATATTAAATTGCTTTTCTCTTTTAAAGAGAGATCCAAAATGATTTAAGGGCTCATATACAGAAATAAAATACAGTTTTGGAGTGAAGCCACAGTTTTAGAAGTGCACAAAATTTTTCTAAATGCTAACTAAAAACTGAAGTTGCAAACTCAGTAATGGCACAGGTTATCACCACGGTGCCTGGAAAAACATTCTGTTACTGTGACATGGAGCTATGGGCTCCAGGGTCATGGCAGGTCAGGTTCTCAACTCATGGCAAGGCTCCCTTGATTAAAAAAATAGTCCAGTTAAGAGATCGTTTAAATTTCCTCCAGCACTTCTGGAGTCTACAATTTCACAAAAAGCAAACCTGAGACAGGGTGTAGGTCTTGATAACCATGTTACTGAAACCATCTACAGTCACTAAATTACAAAATCTTTAAAAACAGTGGCATTCTAGTGTTCTCTTGGAGGAAGTTTTCTTCACAATATGCTAAGTCAAGTCCTGCACCTATTCCACTGTTTGCCACATCTCCTCAGGCAGGTTCCTCCCTTATGCTTGCAGAGATCCAGGGACATGCTGACTGGAAGGGACTGCTGGAAAGGATGGTACTGTCTGCTCAAAGCAGGGTCCTTGTCCAACCCTAGGTCAAGGTCAGTAGTAGGTGATAATACAAGGTTTTTATACATCTGACATAGTTTTCCTTTCTTCATCTCTCTCCCTCTCTGTCTTGGCTGGGCTTCTTAGGGTTGTCAGGAACTCAGTGAACATGTAGGCCCACAAATTCATAGTTTTCTGTACTTCATACTGTATTCTACATACAGATTTATCACTGAGCCATCTGCATGAACAGCCAAAATAGTGCTAATACACCTTGTTAGTAAATATGTATGAATGGCTGCTCAGGCACACAGGAGAGAGAGGAAACTCTCACATTTGGACCTCCAGGGCCATTAAAGTGACTTTTTAATAGGCTGACAGGGTCTGTAAATATCATTCATTCATTTTATCAGCTTATTTGTTAGAGCTTGAATCTCATTCTGATATGTTTGCCTACTCCCAGTTTTCAAAGGTCAGTTTGGCTAGTATGAATTGTATTCATGATTCACAGAATCACATTCCTCCACAATGCTGCCAAGAAACAAGCTGAAACACAGGATAACAACCTAGGAAATAACATTCACTCTTTACCAGTTTTTCTGGGGGTTATCACTAAGGCTGCAAGAAGAAACTACTTCTATTGCTACCATGAGTACAAGGGAGATTCAAATTCTGGTGAGCAAGCTTTCTTTAAGCTTGAACGGCTACTGTTGTTCATCCATTAACTGTAGATCTTGCTCATACTGTCCCTTCATGGTTACTGAGTTTTGATTGCTTTGGCTGGGTGTAACAGAGAGAGAGACTGTGGTTGTTATCAACAAACACTGTCAATCAGCTTATTTGTTGACTTTGGTGCAGAAATTCACTGGCTTGCCTCAGTACTCTGTACACAACCCTAGTAGTGCATTGCTCTGTAAAACAAATGTGTTCCTCCATAAATTTCCTTTTTGTTGCCAAATCTCATAGATACTGAAATTGTGTCCTGTCATATGGTGATAGAAGGCAGTACACAGGCACCACGCTAAATCCACAGTATTTTGTTTCTTCATTTTCAGTTTACAACAGACTGTTTCCAAACGATGGATCTATCAGTGTTTACCTTCAAATTAAAAGATGTAACTGCCTGGAATTTCACCACTAGATATGAAAGTCCTGTAGTAAACATACTGCCTTTGGATATGAAGTCTAATAAGCTTAGTGTTATTGCTCTGTACCATTAGGGATTAACTTGAATGCCACTATATTTCTAGATATAGAAATGTTTGCCCATTTAACATTATGTATTTAAGACATTTACTGCAGCCTGGTAGTAAGGTAAGAAAGCATTATTTTCCCCTCCCCAGTGCAGTTACCAAGGAACATACTGTTTCATTAGCCTACTATGGACAGTCTGCCTGCACCCCACGGCTGTCTGTCCATGCCCCACAGCCATCTGCATGTGCCTCATGCTACCTGCTGGGCATCCCTCAGCCTTGTGCAAGTGATAGGCACCAAAGATATGGGACTTTGACACTGAGTGTCTTCGCCTCACTGTGAAACTCCAGTCTCATCTGGATAATATCAGTTCCTGCTTAGGATTGCTCACTGTATTTAAACTTTTCTGTTCTTCCTTGCTGTGTTGCACAGAATGCTGCATAACTTCAGTTTCCTAAGTGTCTCCCCCTTTTCCAGGCACTTTGCATGCCTGGCTGCCTGCAGATACTTTCCTCATGAGTGTGAAGTGCCAGAAAAATGTTCCTCAGAGAGGTTTTTTGTTCCTAATGGCCTTCTCAGACAGGCCGCAGTGGAATTAGGAATCAGTATGGTGATTTAATTGGACAGCTTGCTTTATTTTCTACACACTAGAGGTTTTCCCTTCCTTTGCTTTCATGGGAATTAAAACTACAATCCTTAAATGGAGGAGTTGATCTGAAATAAGTGTGTTGTACTAGCACGAGGATTAAGTAAAATGAAAAAAAAACATATTCCAAAGGAACATTATTTCTAGATGATTCTTGATGAATCAAAGCTGAATGATGTAAACTGTCATTTTGTTCCTTCTTACCTTGGTACAGACTGAAGATGCCTCTTCTTCAGCCAAATTTTACATGGCAACTTTTAAACCATGACATGAAATACCCTCATCTGACTCTGAAGAAGGACCTGAACTATTTCATGCTGTCAGTGTTACTCCCTCAAGCTCCCTTTCCACATTTGCAGAGTCCTGATGCTTCATGCTTTGCCAGCAATTTGCAGTGCTAATGTTTAGCAGTTACTTCAGAAATAAGAAAGTATATAATTATGCCAGATCTCTTCCCAGCTATGTTTAATGATAGGTTTGCCTATGTCTTAATACTCAAAGCGCATTGTAGCAACAAACCATGTCAGGACTAAGTGCAGAAATTGGCTTAATTGAATGGAACACTTTATATGAAGGGAAGGGCTAATACTACTTTGACAAAGTTAAGATAGCATTAAATCAGAGATGGGAGCTTCATGGAGAGCTAACCAGATCTATTAATATCCTGCTTTATATAAACTAACTCTTTCTGTAACAAAATATCTGCTGATAGACTAGTTCTATTTTATTCCTCAGTCAGAGATAAAAAAATACCCCTGGATTGATCGAGAACACTTCCAGTTTGAACCACATTACTTAGCAGACATTGATTTTATTAGTCACATGATGTTGTTCTTATTACCCAGCTGAGTGCATATTCAAGCTCCTTGAGCAACAGTGCTTACCTTGGCAAAACATAATATTTGGTTTCCAAGGACACTTTTAAATAAATTGCTAAAATTGTTTTTCTACAAATGAGGAGGACAAAATCCTTTTCACTTGAATGTTCACAGAAAGAGAAAATAAAAGATGTCGAGCAAACACTGTTGCTTTCAACCCAGCTCTACATTACAGCAAGTAAACAGAAAATTCTTTTACTGTCTACAGTCCAAGGTTTCAAATACCTCCCCTTTCTGGATTAGGAAGGAAAGAAAACATTTCAAACTAGGATGAAAAAGAGGCCTCAAGAACTGGCAGTGAGGGCCTCCTGTTATGGGGGATCAGACGGAGTCTCAGTCACCACATTAGCTCTACAAAACAGAACTGCTGAAGGAAGAGCTGAGTTGATACTCTCACAGCACAGCTGGTGGCAAGGGTTTGTGTTACTGATTTGAATTGAGTAGTGAAATCCCAAAACTTTAAGCCCCTGGTTCTTGTTCTAGCATAGGGTTATTGCTTATCCAAGGACAGCTGCCTTGCTCTTTCCAGAAAGTCCTTCTTGTTCCCGTGAAAAATTTTGGAGTTAAAGAATCAAAAATTCCTAGCAAAACCCGGTTTTGTCAGATAGGTGCTGTTTTAAAGGGAGAAGATGGTGAGCTATGTGAAGATTGACCCCTTATACCCAGCCTAAAGTTTACCAGTGGATTTTGACATCCAGTCTTGAATGAATGTAAGTGTGGCAGGGAAAGTTCCTTCTCAGAGGAGGGCTAACAGTATTTTTAAATTGTATTGTGTACAGATGGCTTGCTATATCAGGATGGTTCTTTACTAGAGACTACATAAATTCAGCTTCTAACAATCATACTTTCCACTCATCTGAAGGCAAAAGATCACTACTGGTATACATTAGGAATGGAGTCCTCAACACAGCAACCACACTAGAAATATTTTCTTGTTTAACTCTGAGTATCCCTTAGACTTACAATTTAATACATGAAACCTCTTCAGATGCAAAGCTTTATACACAAAACAGGCACTATTAATAAAATGTTCTGTGACATTTGGCAAATCAGGAAACTTCTGGCTACATTAATCAATGGGAAGCAATCACTTTGAAAAGTCCATGTTTCTGACTAAATGTGTGTATGCTGAATTAATGTAAATGATAATAAAAAAATATTTTCACACTTTACGGACAAGTAATGGTAGAAATCATTATCCTAATGGCTTATGAACTTTTTATGCTAGACTGATGTACAGTGAAAATATAATGACTTTCTATTCTGCACTTGACATAACAAATTAGTGGAAATTATTAATGCAGAGCATTTCATTTCTGTGTATGTTTTATGTTAACTACAGAGAGAATACAAGTGATGTTCTGTCCCTCATCATGTCTTAAGCTCAAGTCTTCATCTACACTAGCGTAACAGGTTATCTAGCTACAATGGACTAAAACCAGCACAGCTTCTCTAATGTGGATGCAGTTAAATCTTTTATAACCATAAAGCTGTTCTCACAGGACCCAGAGAGTAAATTGGTTTTATATCTTATCCCTGTCTGCACGTGTACCATTGACAATGGAGACCTTTTTAATTTACTTGTATTTCATTTATTTATAATTGTAATGTGATGGGTACTTTCAGCATATAGGAATACTTTCTGTGTTTGGATTAAACTTCAGTTACAAACTGACAGTATTTCTCCATCTCTGACTCCACATGCACATATTAACTTCATGCTGTGGTTAATGTTGTCATCATTGATATTTAAGACAGGCATTACTGTGCTCTTGGGAACAAACAGTGGTGTCTGCATGGACAGTGGAATCACCGCAGCTCATCAACCCCCTGTTACTCTACTATGTTTGGAGTTGCAGCAACCTTAAGTTATGTACTTTGTTGGAATTGCTCAAGGTGAGGAATGCTCTATCACCATAACTTTCACACCCTCTACTTGAGGTGGTTCTGCTAGTAAAACTCCAACACAGACAGTTACAACCTTGATATTCTTGCCAAAGTCCCTTGGGCTCTTCTGCTACACCACCATGAACTACTTACCTATTATACAGGATTCACCTCTAGTTAGAAATGCCACTATAGATATATTAAAAATTAAGTTGGACCATTATCTCCTATATTTATGTCCACAATTTTGGGAAAGGGAGACCTTATACCAGCAGAGTTATAGCAGAGTAAAGGAATATGGCCTTACAGTCTGTAAAACAGAAGTTTTGGGGCCAGCTGCCTGAAGGAAAGAAAAAGAAGGGTGTTGGATTTTCTGCCACTGTCCTGATATGTTATTGACTGGAAAGTAAAAAAACCAAACAGCTTTACCTCAAATAAAAGTAAAAAAAAAAAAAAAAAAAAAAAGAAAAAAAAGAGAGAAAAATGATAAAAATAAAAAGGAAATAAAGGGGGGAGGGGAGAAAAAGATAAAAAGAAAAACTTGTCACATTTTCAGAAAAATGCAGTGATGTTTGAAAAATCTGTGATAATTACAGCACTTCAGTTAGACTAAAAAGAAAAAAATGTTGACATTCAGAACCTCTCTTCCAAACAGCTTCCCCATCAGCATGTCCTCCCAGGCAGCTAACCAGCATGACAGGTCAAGGAAGCTCTCATGCCCCTCATGACGGCATGCTCCCAGCAGCCCATGCATCCAGAGCCAGAGGTGGACAGAGCAGACGTCACCTCTAGGGATGCTGACAGAAATAGCCATTTGTGTGTAGGGTTTTCTTCCTATCAGCAGGAGAAGGCCTTTGAGGAATAAAGCCTAGGTTGCACAAAAGCACAAAAGCAGAACTCCTTTTTTTGTCTGCAGGTACTGCCACTAAAAAGTTAGGGCCTGCTGCTCACAGAGGTTTCTGTATAAATGAGAGTCTGCCCTCTCACCGCTGTGGTGGAAGAAAGCAGTCTCAAAGCAGAAGCTGTCACACACCAATGTTAAAGCTCCTTGCAACAGCCACGGGGACAGCAAAAGACACGTGCAAGGTGCTCATTCCTTCCGTGCATATCTGCACACAAGCACAGGGTGCTGAGCTTTGCCCTGGGCAGCCATGACCACATTCCCATTAGAAAGCCACACAGCAGCAGCAGTCGTGTGACACCACAGACTAACAAAAATGTCATGAGTTACATGGCTTTCATGTGACAGCTGACTCGCACCCAGCTTACCATCAGCACAGCGTTCTTCCTGCACTCAGCTTTGTAAATGTGCCCTTGGAAACACCACAGACTGCTATTACAAACAAGTAAATACAGACAAGGAACTTTCTTTTGTAAGCTTCTGTCTTCCCTCATTTCAGAGTTTTCTTACCTACCAAGTGTTGATGTCTTGCTGTGTATTTCTCAAAAGCCAGGAAAGACTAAATTTAGATTCTCTTAGGGATAGACCTAGGATGAGAACATGCACAGTAATTCAGGAGAAAGATGAAAAAAAACTCTTCTGCTTCACATAAAATTGGACTTTTTAGTTAAATACAAGTGCTCTGCAATAATTATTTTCTGGTATTTCAGCTGACTCAGCTACTGTCTATAAACACAACTGTTACCAAAGGATGCTCAGCCTCCAGAACAGTCAATTTAACAAAAGGCTTGGGTCTTGCAAAAACGTGATCAGAGCAGCATTTAACAGAACCTAAGAGAGGAAATAAAGCAGTGACTTAGTGCTAAAAGACTTCACAGATAAACAGTTACCAAGTTCTGTTTCAGTCACTGAAAGAAGGAAACCTAACGTACACCACACAATTTGAAGATCAGAAAAATAGCTAAGAGTTCCTCAGCTAATACTGAGCAAACTCCAAGGTGTCTCTTCAGGATACAACCCAAGAGGTAAAGAGTATCAATCCACATGTATTAGAGACAGAAAGGAGAGGAACCCCCTTGCTCTTGCTAAGGCTTCTGCTTGTGCCAGTGCAGTTTGATGGCTGTGACACTGGGCTAGAAAAAGCAGCAAGGAACTAACAAATCTATCCATAATCTTTGAAGATGAGCTCAAGAGTCTTCCAGTTAAGAGATATTGTTCGATTCACACCAAAGGATGAGGTGTGCCTGCAAAGAAAAATTAACTACTCCTTTCTTCTCTACCACTGTATGTCACCATCATATTTTTCAAGGTCATTTGAGACATCAGTCTGGTTTCTCAGTTGCAATTTTTTTCCTCTTCTTTAGCTGTATAACAATATTAGACAGTTCAGTGATGTGACCAATATATTTCAGATGTTCCCTGAAGTTGAATCACCTGACTCACGTAGCAGGGCAGTATATATTATATATATGTATATATTCTTCTTCTCAAGAAGACAGGCAAGGATGATACAATGTCTTCAGGAATCTTGACATGTTTGATATACACCCATATTCCCAAGTGTAGCAATACAAGGAAGTAAACGCTGATCAGGGTGTAACATAAGCACAGTAGTAGAGCTTGTTGCGTTCCTGTTTTGTCAAGGCAGGAAAGATTGGCTAACACACCAGTGGGCACACTGCTACTTAACTGGCATAAGCGAACTCTGCAAAGCTGCCATTAAATAAAAGAAAAAAAACAACAACTAAACAGTCTGTCAAAGTACTATCAAGAGAAGAGGCAATGTCAGTCTGGTTGCCACCAGGCATGGCTTGATGTTTGTGGAGAGTGACATTGTGAAATGCTCCTGAGAAATCTCCCTTTGGCATGGGGGAGAGTTTTCACATTTACCCTAGAACCACTAACTGAGCTATTTACACTCATTGCCACAAGAGTTTCTGTCAAGAGGACAGCTGGGAGCTCTGGCAGAAAAATGTTTCTTAGGGTGCCATTCACTAAGAAATACATGATACAAGCAATCCAACTTTTCTGCGTTGTTTCAACTGTAATGCAAACATTACCCAGCTTGAAAACACAGAGATGCTCTGGATGGAAAAAGGAATGTTAATGAGACCATAGAGGAGCCAAAACCAGTGAGTGTCAGGAGGAACATGTGCTTCTTTTGCCCTGCATTGTAAGGATAAGTTAGAGCTTCAAGAAGCTTTCTCCTTTCTGCAGTTCCAAGTTGTAATTAAAGGGGAGATAAAAATATTTCGGTGAGGGTGAGGAAGAAAGAGAATTGTTTGCTTGCTTGCTGTTTAAAGAAACTAAAGCAACTTTTCAAATAATACTCTTGGAAACAACATGAAAGGCACATTTCCAGAAACATAGCTTTTTAGAGACAAATAATCTGCTGCTTGGTTTACATATATCCTAATACATGGTCATTTTTCACTAATGCTCATGATGTGGATCAACATTATTAATAATTAGGTAGTCAAGGCAACTATTGAATGACGCTTGACAAGATGAGCTGATCAACCCTATCAAATTGTTGAAAAGTTATCTGTCCCTTGATTTCCTAGACTTGTGGGTAGCTCTTCTTTCAAAAATTGATGCTTTTAATACCATATGTCTAAAGCATCATAGCCCAGCTGATGTGCTGCTTAAATGTTTCTGCTCCTCTAGATCATGCTGGGTCATCACCTGACTGCACAAAGTTCTGTTCTCCAAGTGGCAAAACTTCCCATGTCCTTGGATGCAGAGTTAGGCTTTCAGATCAAATTGCCTGTCTTTTGCCAAATTATTCTGCAGAAGTGGGAGGAGCGTGTCTGGGCATGTTAGACAAAACCTTGCATTTTAATGATCTTTCTCCTTCACAGTTCTTTTTCTTTAAGCAACAAAATCATCTACAAAGCATGCTTTCTATTAATTAAGACAATGATTTTGGCCTTGCTGCCCTCCCTGCCTCATTTACATGATCTATTGAAAGCCCCTCTACTAGTGCTAATCACATACTGCTTTGTTGACAACCTGATTTCTGTTCAGGTAATGCACTTAGATTGTAAAACCCCTAGATTTCATTTGTCTAGCACAAAATTCAATGCTACCTGCGGTTCTTCACTGACCAGAGTGCTTCACTAAGGTATTAGTTAACTTCTTACTTATTGTCCTAGTGCAAGAGCATCAGGTAATTGCTATTTTGAAGCACTCATCCCAAACCCTGGTGGCACAATTCACATGCCCACTGCATATCCAGTCTGACTTTTAAAAGGTAAAAGCAATGGGGTGTATTTGCAGCTCTATAACAGTGGGAATTAAAAGCATAAATCCTATCACCATGTACAGGAGGTTTGTAGCTTAGTTGCTGTTAAGTGTGTGACAGATTTGGACTAATCAGGCCATCACTGAGAGGTAAAATTTGCAGGGGGGCCTGCTCAGTATAAAATATATTAGGACTTTTCAGGTTCATTCTCTCTTCTATGCATTTGAGACTTTTTGCCTTACTTTGACCCTATCAAGCTATTTAAAGGATGTTAAGCACTTTGTTCTTTGCAATTCACAGCCCATAGCTCATATCTTCTCTTTTATCTCTGAAGAAAAAGACAAGAAAAAAGCAAAAAGGTGGGGGGAAAAAACCCGCTCCATCCTCGTTACAGTCATATGGCCGATGCTAATGCTTTTTACACAAGTGTCTCACCTGGGATGTTTTAGTCATTCCCCCTCAACTGATGTTATTAAAGGTCTTTGGAGCTACTTTTGTTTCATCCCTCTGTTCTAGATTAGCAAAGGTGATGACATACCAACTGAAATGTCTGGAGGCTTGTTGGCAAAAACTTTGTCACTGGGAGGGATCAAAGTGTTTTTGTGTTGTGTCCCTGGGGCACTGATCCAGGCAATAGTTAGATGCATCCTCCACACGGTCTAATATGACAAACATCTGGATCCTCAAGCCAACAGACAGAGTTATTTTCTCAGGATGAATAGTGTTTCCCAAAACCAAGAAGTGAAATGAGCACCATTGCCAGAAAATCTAAATTTATTTTGGGATATAAGGGGGCAAAAAAGCTACTTCTTTCATTTTATTGAGAAGAATAAAATCATTCTTTTCTCTGCAAAAAACAGAATGAGAACCTGAGCAAACTCATCACTGCACATCAAATTTTTGAATAACAAGGGAGTTGGGAACAATTCACTTCCATGTGGCCAGCCCTCTGTGTTGATAAGTAATGGTTTTAAACTGAAAATAAGCCCAGCACTCACTGTCAAATGTATATATAATCTTTGCAGTCTAGCTAAAGGACAATCCACAAACACAAGCTGGCTGTACATCTGTAATCAAGTAATTGACTGTCTGACAACTGAAACCGCTATTTGGCTTGATGCCCCTGACTACACAGGAAATGGCATTTTCTGCATCTTGATAAAGCAGATGTCACTTGGTCCCTCCAGCAAAATACATGGCACCAGGGGCATCTTTAGTAAAGGTTTCTTCCAACACATGTCATAGCGGTCAGTTAAAAAATATCCTCCTGCAGATTTATTAGGCAGTAGCTTTTAACAGTCTAAACATTTAGGGGGGGGAATTATGCAATAGATATATCTTCATAGCTGACTACATCTGTTGCAGTGCTGCTTTCCCAAGCTGGTGTTCCTGCTCTCATTTAGGTTGTGACCTTCCCTGAGGACACACTCCCTCTTGCACTGAAACACAGCACTTTCTCAGGAAAGTGGGGATGCAGCAAGGGCTCATGAGTTCAGGGTGACTTGTGAGTCAGCTACAGCTTGGTAGTCCTAAACCAGTTGTTTTGCAGTCGGTCTTGATTCCCATTAATTTAACCTACAAGGTTTCATTCTTTGTATGATTTCCAGGTGCAGAAATAGTAACTATTCAGCGCATTTAGTAAATAGCATATGATTGACGTTTTCCAATTTGAATATGTGCCTTTCTTTGAAAGTTTAGTAAATAGAACATGGATTAAACTTAAATCCATAAGTCACCTCACACGTTGTTTACTTCGTTACCCAGCACTTCAGAAAGTTTCATGGAAAGTAGAGTTGGCTTCTCTGGGAGTATCCAGACACGTGGAGGAAGCACTGTGCAATACATGCAAGCACCAGCCTCCTCTGTTCCGGTGATTACTTTTCAGTTGGTTTAATACCATGGTCCAGCTCACCTCAAAATCACACCAATACCAGAAAGGAAGGAAAGAGATGATATGAAGAAGGGACAGGGGGTCAACTGCAATCCCAGACGGCAGCTGCCTCTGCATATGTGAGATTGGGCTCCCAGTAGACCTCTATAGACTTTCCCAGAGAGAGGGAACATAGTTTAATTCTGTCCATCTGGGAGCAATAACAGGGCCTGCCATCTTGCCAGAGCTCAGTGCTGCCAGTCTGCTTTGCCAAGGAGCATTTGGGACTGCAGAGAAGATGCTCCCTTGATGAAATACGAAGAATTTGCATTACCAGATTACTCCACCAATCCAATGCACATTCTGTCCCTGACAACAGCCAGCACAGGTTCTTCAGAGACTGAAGTCCTCATTATAGATAATTTAACAGTGAATATACTTCTAAAAGCTGGTATGCAGACAAATCCCTGCAGTTTTCACATTTGGAGTTTCCACAAGTTAAAACTGAGAGTTGACCATAGCATTTGGCCTAGAAGGAAGTGTCAAAATCTCATTACCTTCAGACCTTATGCTACTAACAAACAATAAAACACAGAATCAGTACTAGAGTTATCTGCACAAAGGACTGCCTTAAAGGACACAGCCTTTAGTATTACATTTAGAGGGGAGACAGGTACCTCTTCCTGTGATTGCTTTTTTTGTTTCCACTCCAGGTGCAGATGTCTGAAAGCGTCTCTCCAGGATGAGTTCTGCAGGACTCCAGATACAAAGCATAACCCCTGTGTGATCCATCAGGCTGCTTACGGCACTTGGTATGCTGCAAGGATAGCTGAGCTGAACTTAAGGAAGCAAAAATCAATTCATAAACAACATTTAGATTTGAAAACTGTCCAAATGTTTACCGCTTGGGTGAAGATAATTGTACTTGCATGCATTTCTGAAATCTATGGCCAGGGTGAAAACAGGTATCATTCAATAACTCATCTCTCAGCAGTAGCTGTAAATATAGTGGCTGATCTATAAAGATGGCTTGGATTACTTTTTTGTGTTCCTTCCTGCAATAGTTCTTCATTGCCTCTTTTTTCTTTACCCTCCCCACCTCCCTGGAATTAGTTTTGATTTGTACAATCCCTGTAGTACAAGCATGTCATACACTTGCACCGCAGCCTGTTGCCACCCCATATGATGAACAGAAAAGGCTCAAAGCTGTTACAAGCATTAATGTTTGCAAGCAACAATGAACACTGCGAAGGACTTCGTTGGAAATCAGAGGCAAGATCTAAGGGGCTTTTCATTCTGGATCAGTAGGAGTTATAGAGATTTCTAGGCATGTCTTTAGACTAGACAATAATTCAGGCATAGTCTGTAATCAAGGGCTGTATATAGCTCGCTTCTGCCGTGCCAGAAACAACATGAAGCACTCAGAATATTTAATGAAGCTGTGATTCCTTAGTAGATGAGGTTGATCCAAGTCAGCTGTGCCCCAGCCCAGCATTGCATTCAGCAGCTCTACCCCTAGCTGTGATCTTGCCAACTTCCTTGCACCAGAATTGATACCCACACAGCTGCATGAAGTGTTAGTTTGGGGAGCTGAAACTAACCACATAAAACTAAAAAAAAAAAAAATCTTAAGAAGCATTCAGTTCAGATCTCATGCCATGACATTACAAGCAGCAGCAAAAAAAAAGGGAAGGATGGGAACATAAAATTGGGGTCAGAAGGGATAGAGGAATCAGAGTAGCCCTGTTTCAGACTAGCCTATGCTGCATTGCATTACATCTCACTCCCTTCAGGGCCTACACTTATACTGCTTTCGTTGGACAGAGAGACTTCAGCATACACCAGAGTTCCCATACCTCAATAAATTAGGGTCCCCTCATGCCTCCAAATGCAAACAAATGTGTCGCCTTGAAGGAAGGGTCTGACTTGGACTTTAGAACCAGGCTTCTGGTAACACTGAGGAGAGTGTAGGGTTTTGTGATGGTCGGTGCTCCCAGTCCGGGAGGAGAGGTATAGTGGGAGATACAGAAATGCATCTGTACTAGTTTTGCCTGTGCACCCCTACTCCTGTAGTTCTACATGCATATACCTACCTATCACCCTGGGGATAATTAATTAATGTATAAATTTTTTTATAAATTCTTTTCTTTACCTTTACTGACCCATCCATTAGAGTAGTTTTCATCCCGTGATCTGCAGAAACCTGGTGGTCTATGCCACTTAATGACAGTCCATAAGACAATTGTTGCCCTTGGACTTAAGCCACTGTAAACTTACCTTGCCACCAGGTAATTACTAGGGCAGCAGATTTGCCTGCCTACTTCAGTTTTTCATTCCCATCCCCACATCATTTTCTCTTTTGCATGAGGTGCAACAAAGGAGGTGATGCAGATACAGGATCAAAAGGCTGAGCATGGCACAGCTTCATCTGGCTGTGGTACTGGTCTTACACTATCTGAAAGCAAATGTGAAATAATAGACTAAGAATCTTCATATATTGCTGCAGGCTAAAATTTGCTGAGGATTTTCTGCTCCCCTAAAAACACTGTCTAGGGGTTCACAAAATAGCAGAGGCTGCAACACCATGGCATTACACTATCCTGTGCGTATCAGGGCTGTTTCAAAGGGGAGGAGAACAACTGCCATATGACACCATGCAATCAGACCTCTGGTTTCTTCTCCATGCCTTTGGGATGTAAGGTCTTTCTTTTTTTCCTTTTTTTTTTTTAACCTTCAGTTCTCCTGTAAACCTAATCTATCTCTTATTCTACACAAGCATGTAAAGGTTAAGCTTGAGTGACACAAAGTTCATAGAGAGGCAAGCATCTATTATTACTTCTATGCATCAAAAGTCAACTTGCTTCTCTACTATCCTCATGTTAACATTTCACCTTTGTCTAACACAAAAAGGGTTCTGCAAGACAGCACAAAGCACATCGTCGAAGCTAGGAGTATATGTTGAACTAGGTGTATTCACTGCTTGCCTCTTAAGCAGTGCGTGAGGTACTAGCAAAATGTTGCATCTTCATGCATTAACCTGGTTTGCGGTGGTACAAGTGACTATGTGGAAAACAAAATAATTGGGGCAGAGGGTGGTGGGCAGTGGGGAGGAATACAGAGATGCCGTATTCCTTAGCTGCTTCTCTCTGACATGGGTTGTGCAGTGCTGTATTAGTGCCTGAAGACTGCCCAAATCCTGAATTAAACAATCACCTACTGGACTGCTGACTCCACTACATTCCTGTGCAGCCTGGTGCCACAGATATTCATCCTGTTGTCACTTCTGTTTAATATTAAAAGCCCTTTCTGCTTAGTATTGTGCTACATGCAAAATCAACAACAGTGAAAGAACATTGTGGTGCAAAGCCAACTTTTCAAAGGTTAGGAAATGGCAGGTTTAAGATTTTCTGCTCCCCTTCCACTTATAATACAGCCTTTCATTACAAGGCCACATACTATTTTTTCTGATGAAACAGTGTGCCTCACTCGGTGCAATAGATGGTGCCAATGCACAGCTGTGCAATGTATTGTTTTATTCCCTTCACCTACCATCAAGTTCCAGCCTCTGCTTAACTGTACACTAACCAAATCCCTTCCCTCTGCATACAATAATTTATCTCTTCATGGACTCTTCTGTGGTGCTTCTCAATATGCCACTTGAATGCTTCAGAAGCAAAATTTAATTTATGTTTAAATTAGAGAGGAGTTTATATTCCCTCCATTTTAAAGATGAGAAGCTGATGAAGTCAGGCTGCACTCACACGGCACAGCAACCCGCCAAAATGTACCCTCACACCCCATTTCCTCCAGTCAGCTGTCCATGCAACCCAGGTGGAGCACACACCTGTCTCACAGTGTGCACACAGGGTTGGGTGTCTGCCCACAGAAAGGGGACAGTCAGAATGGAGGCAGACACCTCCACTTCAGCTCTCCAATATGAGTTGTTTTGTCTGCACAAGCAGCCATTGCTGCCGTGCACTCCTGTCTTATACACCAACCAGTGAGATGAATTTTAAAAGCCAGTAGATATTTCTCAAGAGTCATACAAACAGATGCCAGAGTTTTAGAGACTTTTTACTTCAGCACTGTCAAATACGACCACTCTTGATCTTATGTACAACCATAGCTCTGCATTTTGTTGTGGGGTTGTAGAAACTACAAGATCTACAGTCAAAGAATTAACAAGCACAGCCAAAGCCTGTCTGCTGCTATATTTATTCCTGCATTTTTCTAAATGGAAGGATATCCACACATAAAATACAGATTCTTTAGAAGGGGTCAGACACTTCTCAGTGACTTGGAGTCTACTGCACAGCCACAAAGAGCAATAGGTCCATTATTCCTGCAATGGAGAGGGAGCTTGTGCAGAAGGGCAGTGCAGCCATGCACAGCAAGATGTAAATCCCCTCAAACAGCTCCATGACCTCAGTGGCACAGGTTATCAGTGCCCTGGAGTCCAGACAACTACCACCAGCTCCTTGACTCACAGCAAACAGCTCTTAACAATGACTTGACCATTTGGTAATTAGATCAGAAGGAGAAAACACCCACTTCTCTGGTGAGGACTCATGGATGTTTCTTTGCCTCTGAGGCACAGAACTGTGGATCTCCTTCCCAGCAAGGATCCCCTTCCCATTTGTCCTGATGGCCATGAGTGCTCGTCTTTGCCCTTCCAGGGCTCACCCCTTGCGATACTACCCTGTCCAGCCAAGCCTGAGCCTGGTTCTTCTGCATGCTGTCTGTTTTTTCTAGTATAGCATAAATAAAAAGCATGTGTTTAGTTACTCAAAGTGGAACTTTTATTACACATTTCCCAAGCCTTTCATTAGTGTGGCTGTTTCACAGTGTTTACTTTGTTCAGCTCAAGGACTTGGAAGAGTCTTCTTCCCTTTCAGATCTTTAATTATCCTTTATTCATTTTTTTTTTTTTTTTGTTTTGTCTGCCTGCAACTTCTCCCTGAAAGTGCTGACTGGCCACTTTGTCATATTAGTTTTTCTAGACCCAGTATTCTTTCAGAGTTGGTCTTTTTTATTTTACCTTCAGATCTCAGAGCAGTCTCTCATAGTCTTACTGACTTCTCTGTATTGTCTGAATTTTTAATTTACAATTAAATTCTCTTCAACAAGACTGTAATTATGGTTGCACTTATAATGTAACCTGCTTTCACCTTCTGACATAGTCTGGGCACTGTGTTTGGTACCCACAGAGATTCATTGAAAAATTGGAACATTTTGCTTCAGCCATCACATTGCTTCCTTGCAACAGTCCAAGGGAGACTTTAGGGAGGATTCCTTGCACTGAACAACAGTCGCCTTTCATTTTCAAGCCTCTGAGATTTCAGGAACTCCTGTACAGCCAGGAGGCAATGCTGTACTTAAAGCTATCATCTCTTAAATAGCAGGATTAAAACACCTTGTGCTTGTTATACCCATAGTCCCTTCCACTCTCAATCAAAAGGCAAAAGGTATTTTTTAAGATCTGTTCCTTTTCCTGAGAGCCTGTCAGGCAATGTTTATGCTAGAGGAAGGACTCACTGTAATACTCTTTCTTTAGTAGCATTTACCACACAACTCGATGGTTCCTACCCCAACGATGTGTGTGATCTGACAGCTCTTTCCTTTCTGCTGTTCCTCCCCCATCACTAAGGAGGGTTGTCCTCTCAGTCCTAGCAATCTAATCTCAAGATTTCCACTCATTCCTGCCTCTCTGTTCCCAGGTTTCATTGCCTGGTTGTGAGCAGTAAAGGGACATCTCTCCACTCCTGCTGCATGGAAGAGGTGCTCCACAGGTCATGCTGTCCAGGACTGGTAAATTTGTCATTTAGTGTTGCTTTCTTTGTTTTCCTTTTAATTTTCTGTATTTCTATCACAATTTTTGGGGCACATTTTCATATTTCTCAATTTTGAATTTGTTTTCTTTTCCAAATGAAAACCAAAAATGTGTACTGTTAAAGTGAGACTCTCCTCTGTACTGCATCACTCAATAACAAAACATGCAGCTATCTAGCTTTCCAAAATAAGCCAGAATGTCCAATGAGGGAATTACCTTCCCTTTGCTCACAGTTCCCTTTCATCCCATAAACCAGACCATTCCCCCTCAGCCCCCCAGCTGCTCCCAAGACAGCTGCAGCAGTGGTATGGCAGGATCTGTGGCACATTTCTGGGCATGTGATTTGCCATGAAGCCAGCAGCTGGGCATGCAGCTCGGCGCAGGTGGGACAACAGGGCTCTGCTTGCCTGCGGACAAAGGGAGAGGACAACTAAGTTTTGCTGATAAGCAGAGACTATAAGAGGGAGAGGATGCAACCTCTGCAGGGAGGAAGAGGGATGAAGGACTGCAGAGCAGGAAGCAGTTTTGGAAAGAAATAAAACATAAAGCCCATTCTTAATTTCTAGACAGTATCCTTCCCACACCCCTCCACTTACCACCATTCACAGCAACTAATGATTTCATCAGATCTCTAAGAAGGGGGAAAAGTTGGAAAACTAGGAAAGCAACAGCTTGAATCTTGAGAAAAAGTCTCTGCTTGTAACCTGGCACTTCTCTCACATTGCTATGCCTGACACTAGTGTTTTAAGAGAGTAATAACCTTCCCCACATCTGTTTATGTGGAAACTGTCTAATCCAGTCACTTCATCACACGGAACAGGCTCTGGCACCCCCACCCACTCCGGCATGAGTCTTTCTTTTGCCCTCCTCCTTCACATGGCAGCAGCAGAATCTTAGAGTATTTTCTTAGTCCTCAGTTCTCTACCCAAGTCTCAAAAGTCATATTTCACTGAATCAAATACTAAACATGGGATGACATTTAATTTTCAGCACAGGTTACCATTCCAGAACAGTGATCTACAGATCTAATGCCCAGGTGTGCTCTGTGTACCTGTTCAGATTATAACCATGCATTTAGAGAAATACTATTGACTCACCATTTAGCTGTTTTAAATTAATTAAAAGCAGATTCAATTTTCACATCTGATCCCAAATCTCTTTGCAAATTTGCAACCTCATATTTCTTCAGACACCTTTTTTCCCCTTCTCACAGATGTTACCTTTCTTGGAGTACAAGAGATGCAAGATAACAAATTAAAACTGACTGTTGAGGAAGAAGTCATGTGAGTGATCATTCTCACATATACCTAGCACTGGCTGGCCTCCCTTTTGACTCACCCCCACAATATTGTTTGGAGCTCATCTTACTGCATCTGGTACATTTTAAGCCCTCAGAATCCAAATAGAAACCAAACTTCAACTTCTGTTAAAAAAATGTAAGCCAATTCCAAGGATGCAGTTCATCCATAACTTCTAGTCTCTCAGTGCATATGCATTCCCCTCCTGCCCCAAAGATTAATCCTAGCTTTTCTGGCATTGGACTCCCAGGCTTTATTGATTTACACAGAGATTCCTGAAGAACTTGCAACAGTCAGCTCTTTCATGCTTTTTTTTCTTCTCATGAGTGGCTGCACTAATGGTTTGAAGCCTTACAAAGAGCACCAGGGTAGTTGTACTTCGGTCACATCAAATGCCCAGCAAGTCCAGTACCTCATCTTTAACAGGAGGCAATCCCAGATGCTCATTATAAGCTGTTATCAGTTTACATTAATACGCCAGGCTGCACAAATCACAGCTGAAGCCTCTGACTCAACATCTATCTTGGATTTAACTGCCCTTGTTACAACCCTCATTCCTGCTTTTGGGAGTGGATGTGCAGGGGAGAAAGTAATCACTTTAGCTGCAGCTATATATAAGGAAAAGTAAAGCAGAGCCTATAGACTTTTCCACATAATTTAAATATGAACATTTTCTTTTCAGTCAGAAATTAAACCGAGACTCCAAATTGCTATAGCTATCTGCCTAGCTTCATTCTCCTGCCCCAGTCCCAAAAAGGAAAGTCATCATCATCATGGCTAG
>VXBX01006146.1:8101-26767 GCA_013400415.1 Scytalopus superciliaris
TTAGAAAATGTAAGGTTATGGAAATTCATTCAATATTATTTGATTCATAAGAGCTAGCTTTCAATACAGACTATGCAATCATGACAAATTTTCATTGTATTGAAAATGTGTGTGATAAATATGAATGACTCTCTTTATTAGTTTCTAGGTATCTTTCTAAACTAAGATTCATTTGATTCATGTCTAATTCGAGTCCCTCTTTAAGCAACAGCAAAGTTTCTATTCACAGTGGAACCATAGTCATCTTTTTTGCAGTGACAGTCAAAAGTCAATTATATTCAATCTTCTGACATTTCAGTTTAAAACTTACCTTTGTNTATTTGATAAAGTTTGATGGCATGATGTTCCCAATGTAGCAGGGTCCTTAACCAGCTGAAAAATATTTAAACAATAATTTTGTTATCAAAAGTATATCCTCTTACAATTTTGCCTATGACTGGATTCCTAGTCAATTGTGCTTTGAAGAAAAACAACCACCTATACATGTACACCCATTTAAGCACTTAGCATAAAAAAACAGTGCAAGCTGAGTAAGTCTTCTTAACCTCAGGATGCCTGCAAACAGCAGAATAATTGCAAACAAATAGGTCCAATCTCACACTCACTGTTTTTTTTGAGAAAGAGTCACTGCCACTAGGTATTTTATATGGTGTTACTTAGCTCTAATTAAAATAGATCCCAGGCCATTTTCTTAGTTCTACGCTTAGTGTGATTTGCTAGGAAAATGTGATTTCTTATAACTTTATATGCTCTGTAAGACTGATGAAAATTGCTACTATAGTCTCCAAGCTCCTTTCATAAATGAGAGAACTTTATTTTACAGTTTCATCACTTTCAAGGAAAGAAACACACTCAAAACAAGACTGGGCTACAAAATACAAGATGATGCTGAAGATGGTATTACCCTTCTTCTCAATCTTTGAGCAGATGTGGGAGCATCTTTCCTCCTGAATTAATGACCCTCAGCCTGTCTGTGGATTCTTTTCCAATGAAAGTGAATAACAAATGCCATGTGGACCTGAATTACTAGAGCAGTTCTCAACAAGTTTCCAGTCAATGGCAGAGTACAATAGCTACTGAGACCTGGACCAAACTTTCCCCAGGAGGTTGTGCTACCCCAGAAGGTTTAGCAGCCAAGTCCAAAGGGCTTTGAGTATGGTCTTCAGACTTGTCTCTTAGATGATCTTAACTTCCTCAGCTAGAAAATTTGCTATTCTCTGCCTTTGTCATGACCTCACAAATGGTGTCTGCTTTCTGTCTTCTAACCTACAAGTGTAGTTCTTCATTGCACAGTCTTCCAGAGCAAAGAATAAAGCATGATCATCCAGGAAACCAGTCAGCATAAAGCTCCTCTTCTTCTGTTATTGTTGTTGCTTGTGGGCAGGACAGGAGGGATAAAAGGACAGGAACAAAGAACTATGGCAGTGCTGAGTAGATTGCTTCCTCAGGAAGAAACAGAACAGAAATAAAATTACTTTCTTTCTCTATATGTAAAATAGTTATTATAGTGTGTAAAGTGATCTACCAGTTATGTGCTAAATATCCTTTCCAAAATGTATCAGGAGGATTCAGGTTGCATCTCTGCAAGTTAGGATACTATGAAGTTATTTTAAAGCCACAGAATTTACTAGTAAAAAATGCAAAACTTAGTCACATAAATAAATAAATAAGAATAAAGAAAAGTAATCTCTGTATAGAGATTTTTATTTTTGTGCTCATTTTAGATAAATACACTGTATATGTGATTTCATTTACATTTTATATGAACAGCCTTTTGCAGACAGGAACAGTTACATCATAAGTATCACTATCCTATAGTGCACTGGTGCTTTAGTTCCTAACATTAAAAGCAATTCTAAATGGTTCAATTTGTAAAATGCTATTTTCATTAATGTAACAGTGCCCTCTATGTTCCATAGTTTGCACTGAGGGTAATATTCTTTGAATGGTTAATAAATTTTTTTTTTGCTCTTTGGCAAAGGGTAAGTTAGTTTACCATATTAACTTTTTTAGGTTATTTTAATGGTAAGTTCCACCAAAAAGCATGCAAACAAACAAATGAAATTGCAACTTTTATAAGCAAGGACTGAAATAGAAATTTGAATTTGAAGTTGTTAATTTCATTTCAAATAGCAAGTCACATGTCATTTTCTGACACTAAAAAACAAAAAAACAGAGTGGTTTTTTTTTAATGGGAAAATGGTCCACAAATATTTTTCAAACTCTACAATTAACATTTGCAATGTCTCAGAAGTGAAGCATATTTGCTTTCAGCAGAAGATCATAAATGATCAGCTGTGGGTTTACTGCATATCTGAAATATTTCAAGAGGCTTCATGATGAAATGGAAATACAGATGAATGATGAGACACTGAGATGTATATGTCCTCATGCCCACTGAATCTCTATGATACTGATCTGATCAGATAATATATTTGCAAGGTAAAAATGGGAATTTTTCTTCATATTGTGTAAAAAATTGTTGCAAGTATGTTATAGCAAAAACTGTCTGATTCTTCCCTAATGTTAGGAAGAAGTACACCTCATTAGAACATTTCTTGTTGACTAGGAATTTTTCTAAAACAGAAAAGAAGGAAAAAAACCTTAAAAAACAAAAACAATCTTTCATAACAGCTACTGCACTTACATTATATGCAGTGGGATCAAGCTAGAGAGTACAAATCATAAGCAGTAATTCTGGGACCAGGAAACCACAGTTCATTTTTCAGTCAAGAGGAGAGAGTAATTGTAATGATGACATTAAACACACAGAGAGGATAGCCTGAGTCCAGGTGGAAAGCATGCTCAAAAGAAAGATTAATTTAAACTTTTTCACCTTACTTTGAAACACTTCAGTTCTACAGTCTCTCTCCATTAGTTTTCTATCTCTAAACACCTTCACAGGAAAGAATGGGACACCAACAGGTTACTAACCCCAATTTATTTTTTCTCAACTGCTGCTACTACTTAGTGCTCATAATATTTCTGAACTAGCAGGACAATATCTTTTGCTTAGAGGTAATCTGAAATAAACTCACAGTAAACTGAACTGTTTTAAATATTTCATGGCAACATTTTCCTGAAGCATATGAAGAAAGAGGAGAGGGTTAGAAAGGTTAATCTATTTTACTTCAGGTGAAATGTTGCTATAAAGAAACAACTTTGCTGAAAATCAAGGCTTTTTGAGTTAAGAGGTGTCTTAATGTTTTCGTGAAATAATTTTTGGTGAAAAATATTTAAAAGCCAAAGCAAAAGGGAGTTCCTAGATACATTATAATAGAATCTTATTGAAATTGTCTCTCTTTCTCTTTTGGAAATGGCAATATTGAGTGAATTCAATGAATCCTCAGAAATAGCACAGTTCCATTATTGAGGATGGAACCTTCTACCTGTCCAAAGAAAATTCATTGTTTTCTTATGCTTTGTAATCTATGCACTTATGGAAATGCTAGATGTTGTTCAACAACAGCCTGTTATACTCTTCTGTTCTAACTAAAAATGTTACTTCCCCGAGAACTTTACGGTTCTGTTTTAATAACAGAATTGCAGAACATGCTGAGTTGGAAGGGATCCACAAGGATCACCAAGTCCTACTCTTAGCTCTGCTCAAGACCATTCCAAAGAGTCACACCATGTGCCTGAGAGTATTGTCCAAATGCTTCTTGAACTCTGTCAGGCTTGGTGCTGCAACTACTTTGCTGGGGAGTCTACTCCAGTACCCAATCACCCTCTGGGTGAAGAACCTCTTTTTAATATCAAACCTAAACCTCCCCTGACACAACTTCAGGCTATTCCCTTGGGTACTGTCACTGGTCACCACAAAGAAGAGATCAGTGCCTGCCCTTCCTCTTCCTCTCATGAGGAAGTTATAATTGCAATGAGGTCTCCCCTCAGTCTCCTCTTTTGCAGGATGAACAGACCAAGAGACCTCAGCTGCTCCTCATATGGCTTCTCTTCAATGCCCTTCACCATCTTCATTGCCTTTTTTTGGACACTCTCTATGAGCTTAATATCTTTCCTATATTGCAGTGACCAAAACTGCAAACAATATTCAAGTTGAGGCTGCCCCAGTGCAGAGCAGAGTGGGACAATCCCCTCCCTCGCCCGGCTGGCGATGCTGTGCCTGATGCCCCCCAGGACATGGTTGGCCCTCCTGGCTGCCAGGGCACTGCTGACTCACATTCAACTTGGCCATTGACCAGGACCCCCTCGTCCCTTTCCACGGCACTGCTTTCCATCATCTCATTCCCCAGTCTGTACATACATCCAGGGTTGCCCCATCTCATGTGCAGAATCTGGCACTTCTCCTTGTTGAATTTCATGCAGTTGGTGTTTAGGCAGTTCTCTAATTTGTCCAGGTCTCTCTGGTACTCTCTGTATTTACACTACTAATGTAGTAGTAAAATAACTTCAGTAGCTTAATGTTTACACATATCAACCCCATTCTATATCACTCCCTCAGAACTCCAGTAGCTGTTTAGTCTCCATTTCAAGGTAGGATTGCAGAGAAGCCCCATGAAGCCTGCACCAGAAGATAAAGATATGGACAGAAAAACACCAGCTCTTGAACTCTGGAAGGCCTCCAAGGACCCTATGTGCTGTGAAGAAGACGGGGATGATTAAAGAGGGGTCCCAAACCCCCAGACTCAATTCCTGATGGGGCATTCCAGGGGCGGAATGGGGCAAGACCGGGAGGAATAACAGAATGGGATTGGATGAACATTATTATAAAATCTTGGAACCTGAGAAATTTGGGAGGGGGGGGTGTGGTGTGGGTGGAATCCTGTGGATATGTATTCCTGGAGCCTAGAGGTTCATTAAAGCTTCTGCTCTCCTTATCTCATCTCCTACTAAATTTGCCTGGAGTTTTTTCTCCTCAGTCTTTAAGGCATCAACTGAAATGCTTGTAGTTTCTGGGGTCCTGCTTCTTGCCCTTCTTGAAAATCAGGAAAATGTTCACCAGCTTCTAGTCAGCTGGGACCTTTCTGGATTCCCAAGACTGCTCAGAAATCTTCGTGAGAGGTTTTGTGATGACATCAGCCAGCTCTTTGAGGATTCTGGGATGAATCCCATCAGGTCCCATAGATTTGTAGGGATCCAGCTAGAGTAGCAGATCCTGCACAATTTCAGGATCAGCTGGGAGTTGAACATTCTCACAGTCATGGTCCTCCAGATGGATAGACTGACAAGCCAGTTATATTCAAAGTTATATTCAAATTCTAATTCCAGATAGAAAGCTATTAATTTAATATTGTAGTTTTCAGAATAAGATTTTTTTCTTAAAAGAATGTAAAGATCTGAGAGTACTAGTGGCAAGATAACCAGCTTTTCGAACAATGCTGTAGCAATAAGAAATAATCTACTTCTTGAAGAAGGAAGTGAAAATTTAATTAGAGCATATAGTTGGTTTTACCATTCTGGGGAGTACTGTCAGGATATTCCCTATAATTCTGGTCTTTAGATATTTTAAAAGAAGGATAAAAGTTAGGGAAAGTTCATGCAAAAAAAAAGATTAGCAAAAATGATGAAAGTATTGGAGAAAGTACCTTAAAGTGAAATACAGAACATATCAAAAAGGCAATTGAAAGGTGATTTGATTACAGTATCTTCACAGAAAAAAATACATTAGGTACTACAGAGCTCTTTTATCTAGTGCAAGACATTGTAACAAAAAGCAGTAGCTGGAAATTGAAACTAGATATTCACACTGGAAATAAGTTGTGCATTTTCTTCAATTATGTAAGAAAATCTATCAAGGCTAGTGACAGGTTTTTGCATCTCCTGACAGCTTGAAATCAAGACTAGGAAGTTTTCTGAAAGTCTATTACATCCTCATGTGGTATAAAAGAAGAAGCAGAAAGTTTTTCTGCTTAATTTAAACCCCGGTGTAATTTAAGGATAAGAAACATTCAAGGATTCGAACAAGATGGTTCCTTGTAGAAATTCCTTATGGTTAACAGTCTTATAAAATTGCATCTTATATTCAAATTGATAAATCCTATTTGTTGTTATGACAACAGAGAGTGGAGGTGCCATATTACAAACTTTCTTCCCAGATGATCAGTTTGTGGTATGCAGCTTATGCAATGTCCTGAGGAAGTTATAGCACTCTTGAGAGAAATGCTACACTCACTCAAAGAAAGTAAAAGCACTTTCTTCCTCTTCTTAATCTGATGGCTGGGTTTTAAGCGATGCCTTTCCCTTCCTTGTAATCATCATCTCCTCAAGCTCTCCATCATACTGCTCCTGTCTAATCATTAATTTCTGGTTGTTTCTGATCTTAAAATTCCTTTGTCTCTGCCTTTTTCCACTGGCAACATTGACAAGTGGAGTCAACAGTCTGAAGTGTTTCCTGGATTGCTATTTCTTTTCCTTGAAAAAAATTAAACTATTAACAACTTGTGATCTCTAAGATTTAAATTTATTTCTGCTTTATTTAGGAAGGAACTGGCAAAAAAAAATTTCAAAAGCTATTAAAACAGAATTAACTTCTTCAGCATCTATAATGAATTTTGAAAAATTCTGAATTTTATTTTATGAATACTCTATCTGATTATATCTGCCTCTCATGTTACTGACCACCTGTTTGTATATCATTTATGCTAAAGAAGCATGAAAGCATTGTTAGACTGAAGGAGAAAAGTGAAATAATAATCCAGTCAAAAGTATCCCCAAAGGCAACATTGCCAGATGTATAGCTGTGTAAGACATCTCAGGAGATTTGATAATCCATCAATAAAAAATGCTTTGTCCTGGAAGTTGTTTCATCATGGCTATTTCTTCAGCAGTGTTTCTACTTTTGATACTGATGACTCTGGACTCCTTTCACACTTCCATCACCCCCATGAAAGTTTTAAAAATCTTAGGCTCATCCGAAATTAAGAAGTCCCCCTTTTTTTTTTTTTTTTTCCTGTCATAAGGATCGTATCAATGGGAGTCTGTTCAGTTCTGCTTTATGATTCAACCTTGGAGACAAGTTGCCTAGTCAAGACTGAAAAGAGGGAAAGTGATCTGTTTGAATAACGGTCTGTGGAGTTCTGTGGGCTAAGGCAGGCCATATAGGATGAATCAGAAGAAGCTGATGGGAACATGCTTTGAACAACTAAATGGAAATATTTAAAATGTTTGGATTTGATGAATTTGTTTGAAAGCCATTTTGATAAGATATTTTCAGATGGAGATCTCAGGCTAGGTTTGATGATATCTGTTATTCTGGGATCTATAACCCAGGACACAAATCGGGGTTGGGCATATTACAAACCCATTCCTGGAAAATGATAGAATGATAACTAATATCTGTATGAGGGATGATAAAATCCTGACCAAGAACTGTAATTCAATCAGTCTGGGATGTGTAATATTGCCTCTATTCCTCTTCATAACATGTTTCAAAGGTAACATTCCTAGAAATATTCTAGAATTATATATTTTATTTTTATTTTATAGTGTTTCTCATTCACACTTCTTACTTAGCTATCCTTATGTTCAGGATGAAGACATGAAAACACTTTCTTTTAATAGCAGCACTCTACATGACTGAAGGTTATTATCTTATCCTTGATTAGTCTTTTCCAAAGAAGTAATTCCATCATCTCAATCTTTCTTTATTATCTTCTTCAAATCTCAGGCCTTGCATTAATTTATCCAGTTGATCAAAACTCTTCTTGAGGTATGATGGCCAAATATATTCCTTGAATTATGGTGCAGAACAAGACAAAGATAGCTTCCTGCATTTTCAAGACGACACTTATTCCAATTGAAGTGACATTTTTCTCTTTTTTTGCAACCTATTATTACTTATTTTTGTAAGTCTTATGGTAATTCTTGTTCCATAAAAATAAATAAATAAATAAAAAGAAAAGGAAAAAAAGAAAGCGTACTTGTTAGATGTCACTTAGTGAAGAAAGGTCTTCAGTCCTATTCCAGTGCTATAGGCAGCTATTCATGCTGCAATATGCTTATTTTAATTTTATTTTCAGAATATGTTTGCCCTAGTGACATGTGCATTTACTGTTTCTCCCCAGCAGATCTGGATGCTGCAGACACACTGCTTGGCAGACACGGTGTCCTGCCCTCTACTATAATATTGTGTGTTGCTGTGGGTCATTCCTAGGGAGCTTGTGATAAATCACTCAGATACTTTCTTAAATATCAGATTACAAAGAATAAATACTAAAATTTCATCTAGCAGAAAAAGACACCCTCCCCCCAGATGTACAGAAAGAAAGAGTTTGCATCTAGAAACAGTATAAATTATTTCAGTGTGTCCATAGCTATACACAGAAACATTGAGCAGCTTATGTGTCATTCCTATAGGCCTAATGCTGCAGACTGATATGCTTTTTGCTGTGTTCTGGATTGTGATCTCTACTATTTTGTGAGTTGCATTAGGATCATTTATATGGGGAAATAAAAAAAATGGATGTTTGCGTTATTGGAAAAATATATTTAACATTTTTGAAATGTCATCTAGTATAATCATGTGGTTTTCTGTCAAAGATTTTCTTCAGAACATCTCTCTGACTTTCTAGTTTTACAGTGGGAAACAAAACAGGTAAAAAAACCCTGAGTGTTTGCCAGACAATTGCAATACCTCATATATTCAAATGTCATTTATTAAATTATAGTGGATGATTTTTTCCTATTTCAGATGTTTCAGTAAATAGGGGCAGATAAGAAATAAGGAAGCTATGAAAAAAAAATCATAAATTTATTTCCTTTGCTCTATTCATTGGACCTGTGTGTGAAGAAGTGTTTTTTCTTTGTGTTTTTTTTCTTTTTTTTAACACTGATTAATTTTTTGAATGTTTATTTGGTTAACAATTCACTGGTTTTCCCAGAAACTTGAGTAAAAAGTTCAAATATTTCTAAGACAGAGTTCTGAAGAACATCACTGTCCAAATCGGTACTACATTAGGAAAGATTTTAGTAGAGTGAATAGGCTGCTATTTTGAATTGTAAGACAGGATGTCAGTTGTCTAAAATTAAACATCAAGGAGTAGTTTAGATGCCCCAGGTTATCCACCATGTTTATATGTGTCTATAAGAGTCCAGGAGAGCAGCTGGGGGGAAGCCAAGCAATGAATGAAACCAGAATGGATGTGTGGGAGTCAAACACGAACAAAAAGTCTTGTGAAGTCCTGACCTAGTTCAGCCTTAGCCTGGCAGGGTACCCTTTTTACTATATTTAGGCATAGTGAGTTTCCTATTTGTGGAATTGTGAAGATCTCTAGCAAGAAAGATTTTCATTTCAGAATAGTCAGGTAAAGAGATATATGTGCAGAATAAATATCTCCAAACTCAAATTTAACAGGGAAGGAACTCGAAACTCTTTTTTCCCATGGCCCAGATAACTGTCCTCATGATGGTTGTCCTCTAGCATCCTGCACTTTCTCTCTTTATTGCAAAAGGATTTGATTTAAACCTAATGTCAAACAGGAATGATTTTTGAATACTCAGAAATTGTTTGGCAATAAAAAAGCTGTTTACCAATCTACTCAAAAGCAAAAAGGTTTTTGCTACATGGCAAGCACAAACATAAAAAAATTAATATTTAGAGGTACATACAACTTGCATTTTAAAAATATTAAGTATGCTAAATCAGCTACAGTTTCATTTTATAGGCCTTTGTGTGTTAAGGCTATCATTAGGTAATACTGTTTTAATGTATGAGGAAGAAATCACATTGAAGTGTAGTTATTAGCACCTATGGTGATGATATGATAGTACCTTGGAAACCTTGCTGCACTTAAAATTTCTGCAAAAACACAGTCCCTGCCCTAAAGAGCTCATAATCTGAATAGATCAGAGCAGCAGTGGAAAAGTAACTGTGCAGATGAGCAGATCTCTGTGCTGTTGAAAAAAAACCCAAAACATATTGTTCATTGTTTAATTCTGCATTTGCAGAATCACACTGAACTGACAATTTCTGAGGTGGTATCATGAGCACAGGTTCAACATCAGTATGTTTTTCTTCTGTTGTTCTTTCCCTCCTTTGTGGAAAGCATATCTCTGTGTTTAAATGCTTCCTCCAGGTGACTAGTATCACATTTCATGTTGCCTCAATACTTTCTAGTAGTATCCAGCATGATGAAACCTACTTCAGCAGTGACCTTGTTTCAATTCCGCTGTATATAGTTATCTTGCCTTATTTTTATGTCTGACTTCAGATTACTGCTTACTACCAAGTGTCTAATATGACATCCCTTTATCTCTGTTTCAGCTGTGTTCAATATTCCTTTCCATATCATATCAGACTGATTATCACTAAATTCCATGAATATGCTCTTTGTTCTCTCAGATCACTAAAGATTGGAAATAAGAAGAGACATCACAGAGACTTCATTTATTCCAGTAAAAGCTTTTCAGCAAATTCATATTTTGCCTTTGCTCATTAGCCTCTGTTTATATTTCTTCAGCCAGCATGCAGTTCAAGTGAGAGTACCTAAGTACTCTCATCTGAGTAAACAATGTTATGTGTTTTGCAACAATTACTCACTACCAGACATTTCTGCCTAGATAGTATCCTTTATACAGAAGATAATTGTAGTCAAATAATTTTGAGTAAAACTAGGAATGCTATTTCATGACAATGCTTAAGTATTTTGCCCACACAAGATATAATAGTACCAAAATATAATCATAGTTGGTGCATGTGCTAATTTCAAATATTGCTCTGTAAATCTACCTGGCTACATCAAATAATAGGATTAAAATATATTTATTGATGTAGCTGTATCACCATTATTACTTGCTTGCTCTTAATCTGATGGTGCATTTTTGAATTTGAGCAGGCTATTTTCAATCCTTGTGTGTTTATTTGCAACGTGGTAGTCCAAAGGCACAAATCACTGTATATATGCACACAGGCATGGACAGATACACACAAAGATGTAGACATATATTAGGTATATGTAGGCATATATGTGTGTATAAATTTAAAAGTAATGAATCTGCTTTCACATAGATATTTGTGTTATATTTAAGATACAAAACATACTTGAACATTTATTTACAATATTCTACTAATTTTTACCTCTACACTTGGGCAGTGAGTTACACTTATTTTCACAGGTGTTATTTCAAGCTAAAGTTTCAGTAATTTTCAGTACAGCTGTACAAAATCCCACTTGTTACTTTTCTTGCATTCATCACACACAAATATGAATACAGATGCTAATTGCATCACATTTCCTGATCTCTTAGTACCATTGCATTTCAGAACAATTCCATTATACCTTTAGGAAGCTGAGGTAATGAAATTCCCAACTGAAAAGTCATCTGGAATTTATTGTCTATTAAATAAATACTTTCAATAGCAGACAACAACAAGTTTGGAGGGAGTATTGAACTGCTGGAGGACAGGAAGGCTCTGCAGAGGGATCTGGACAGGCTGGATTGATTGGATGAGACACCTTATCACTGTCTCCAACTACCTGAAAGGAGGTTGTAGCAAGGTGGGGGTCAGCCTCCCAGGAAACAACAGAATAAGAGGAAATGGCCTCGAGCTGCACCAGGAAAGGGTTGTCAAACATTGGAACAGGATGCCCAGGGCAGTGGTTGTCACCATCCCTGTGGATATTTAAAAGACATGTAGATGTGACACTCAGAGACATGGTTTAGTGGTGGCCTTGGCAGTGTTGGGTTAATAGTTGGACTCAATTATTTTAGAGGTATTTTGCAACTTGATTCTATGATTCTACAATAATCTGAGAAAAAAAAAGTGTGATCAATTTTATTATGAATTATCTAATTTATCTTACTGGAAGGAAAATTATTAATTTGTAGATAAAAAGAAGGAAAAACTTGGGCTACAGGACTGGGATTGCTTTGAGCTGTTGAACATGGTAGTATAGTAAGGTTAGAAGATGAAGAGAATTCCCATCAGAACAAAGACATCCTCATTTTTTATTGTCATATCTCATTAGAGCTAGATGACACAAATTCAAAAGTAACGTGCTTTTCCTTGAGCAGGAACGGCATTCAGTAGTAGTCTTGAAAGATCACCTTAGCAGTGCCGGAGAGTTTCAGTTACTGAAAATTCTATTTTACTTCATAAATGCACACAGAGAGGCATCCAAAACTACTAGTCCTACCCTCTGAACAAGTATGTGCAGAAATACACAGAACAGAAGGAATAGAGAAGGAACAGAAGAGATAGTTGCACAATCAAATGGGAGCAGAATTTGATAGGCAACTGAATAAAGACACAGATTGAATTACTAGTTTCAATCTCCACATTAATAGGCATTGATAATTTTATTTACAACTACTACTTAAATTATTTATAAGATTAAATTATCAACAGTTTTAAAACACATAATAATGGTCAATATCACTAAAATAACTCCTAGAGTGACTATTACTGCAAAAACAAGCCAAATTACCAAATAGTAGAATTTTCATACATTAAACACATAAAATACCACATTTAAAATTATTAGCTTACATGTGTTTTGAATTGCAATAGCTGCCAGCTTCAATAATAAATGTCAAATTTTGGTGAATACAAATTACATTATAGTATAATGAAGATAAGTGCCAAGTACATTTTACTAGGGAAGTTTTGAGGGGTAGGAGCATAACAGAAAATTCTTTGTGTCCAAGAAAAAGAGGTTTTCTCCAGTCACTTCAGTCTTAAATATCTTATCAATCTTTACAGGTGGCTGTTGCTTATCTTTGACCTTCCTCTTCTGATTAAGGTACCCATAGAACCCTTTCTTATTATTCTTTGTGCCCCTTGCTATGTTCCGTTCAAGCTTCTCCATGGCTTCCCTTGTCCTATCCCTACACAACTATACTTCATCTCTATACTTTTCCTAGGTCACCTGTCCTAATTTCAATTGTCCATGAATTTGCCTTTTTTTCCTTTAGTTTGACCAACAGCTCCCTACTCAGCCATGCTGGTTTCTTGCATCCCTTGCCTGATTTGTTGTTCCTGGGGATTGCTAGCTTTTGTGGTCTGTGGAAGACGAGGAACATACAAAGTGCTTTATAAGTTTATGGTGTGTATTTGATTCCTAACTACTTATGATCCTTGAATAATATACAAAGATCAAAGTTGATTTGCACGTTATTAACTTCCCAGTAGTGACTTATCAGTTAGTTTATAAAACACCTAATCCAGACATCATTAAAATAAGTACGAAAATTTAATTACTTTAATGAGACTTGGATGATGTCCTAGGTGATAAGGAGCAGTGTCACCTTTTTAAAGTCTCCTGGCACATTTCCCTAAGCAGCAAAGATGCCTGAGTAACTTTCTGCCAGCAAAAGCGACAATTTCACTGGTCATTCCCTTGCTCTTGTCTGCATCCTTCACTCCCTTGTGTTACATGGATTTGAGGATGCCTTGCTGAGCCAATTCTATTTATCAGCCTGGCAAAATGCTGATAAGCTACAGTTGGTCTACAGTTTTGCTAGCATTTTTGCTGAGCTACTGAAATGAAGTAACTCACAAAAACCTCAGCAAAATGTCAACATGAGCTGAGTAAGGACTGTTGAGACAGGACTGAGGTAAAGAAAAATGAGATGGAGGAGAAGAAGTCCTTGGTTTTGAACTTACGAACTGACAAGTTAGTTCATGCCAGCTAGTGAAAGTATTTCTGTAGATATAATTTCCTGTTATTTATGCAAGACCTGGGTAATGTTCTCTTCTTCCACCTCTCCATTCCACCAGTGTTAATGGATTCAGAGACATGACCTCATGCTCTGAATCAGAACCTGAAAGAAAAAATTGTAGTTCAGAAACGTTTAAATCTGGCATGAATTTTTCAGCAAGATGAAATAGTAGCACATTAACGAAGTGCTCATTTGGTATAAACTAACTTAACTGGCCTGTTAATTCAACACTCATGCAAACAAGAATCCAATTAAGCCTCCCAGATGGTCTGAGAGTGTATAAACCTAACATGACCAATAGATTAACCATGGTAAGAACATTTCTCTCAAAATCACTGAGTATGGCTAGCGGGTTCAGAACACAGTGATTTAGCAAAGAGAAAGTACAATCTTGGGAAAGGAGGAAAAACTAAGCGTGAACCAAAAGGGAAAAAAAACACTGTTTGGGTGATGTACTATTATGTTTTGGTCTCACATGTTTTCTAGTTTTATATTACCTTATGAACATCTCTATCTGCTGATCACTGCCTCTGTCCCATCTTGATTCCCTTGCAGAATTTACCACCACTCATATGTCAGCTCTGCTGCCAAGACAGCTTCAGTGTTCCATCTTAGGACAAATCTTGTATTTAAACCAGTTAACCTATCTCACTTTGACTGCAAATTTGACATGAGCAACTCTATTGAGAAACTTAGGGAAGTGATAATCCATAGTGAGGAGATTGGGCAAAGTGTCATTATGCAGCTGGAAAAGTAACTCTTCCACCAGTTTGCAGAACACTGTTCTGCCTGAACACTTACAGGTTATAGCAACATAATTGACTATTGCTTTGTAATACTAGACCTGTAACTGTGTTTTGGTATGTGTGTAAAGGTAAGAAATGGATTTCTTTTTGACAATATTGAATTATTTCATTTAGACTGAGTACTGGCAAACAGAGAACTGAGGACAGCTTTTGGAGCTGTGAATGCTCAGTGAAAGGCATTGACAAAGTTGTTACAAAACTGACAAGTACCTGAAGTAAACAGAAGTTCACTTACTCATCAACCCAACAAAAGAGAAATAAAGAGGCAATCTTTATCCAGAATGATAAAGGACTGATTAATATATCAGTAAGAGATCTAAATTTCTATGTTAAAAGGTTGAAATTCTATGTTTTAGTTTTGGAAGAGTTTAGGTTTTCATCTGTGGCTGAGAAGACATTGTTTTGCTCATACTCCAAAAATAATAATCCCATGGGAAAAGTAAGGGTCAGTAACTTATTTATTATCAAATCTTATAGCTGAAAGTGACTTCAAGATTGTTATCCAGTCCATGCTCTGACCCAGAATCTGTTACGTGTGTCTAGATCTTTCACATTAGTCTAATTTGTTCTTCTAGAGTTCATTTGATGCAATTTCCCAAAAATATCCACAGCATTCTGCAGTTTGGTAATATCACATTGTTAGAAATAAGGTGGGATGAGTATGGGGTGGGGAGGATCCCAAATATATAATACAGTTAGTAAGAAAAAGTTCAGTACTTGAAGAAGAAAAATTAATTACAACACCAGTTTTGTATCTTCTCCTTTTTCACTTTGCCAAGAGTTTGAGAGTACTGGAAAGGAAAGAGTTTTGTTTCACTCACATTTGTAGTCATCCAGGTACTGTCACTAAAGCTTTGACAAAGAGATGAATCAAATAAAGGCTTAGCTACACAATGTGTTAGGCTCTATAAGAGAAGTCTCTGTCCCATTCAGCTATTTAATTTTTTGTTTTCTTTTTCTGTTTTCTGTAGAAGTCAAATAAATCTTCCTTTTGTTCACTCAGAAATGAACATGACTGTGCCTGTGAGAGAGAGATGTTCTTCAGTGGTGTTCTTAGAGGAATTGATCTGTGTCCTCTTAATAGAATAGCACATCCATAATCTAAAAGGGAAAAAAAATACATCTGAGTATTTGTTGTCAAGTCAAAATTCCATTCTTTCAAAGATGTTATTGATCTTTAGGGATTTCATTTGAATGATAAGGAAGATATTACCATGCTTTATTTCACAGATGACCCAAGTATTCATCCTGAGTATTGAGCAACTCTGATGTCACTTTTCTGGAGGTGAAGAATTTCTCAAATCAGACCCTTCTGATGCAAGAAGATCAGAGACTTGAATTTGCATTTCTTCTATCTTCAAACAGTGCTTTAACTAAGAGATTGAAAGGTGTGTGAATTTATTTCTTATCAGAGGTGACTACTAAACATCATACAGAAGATTTAATTATTTTTTTAAATTCTCTCCAAATTCAGTTTGAATTAAAAAAGGAAGAAATTTTAAATTTTAAATACTTTCCAAAAGTTATTTTATTTGCCTTAATAGGAAAAAATGTTTTGAAAGTTAAGAAATAATTGCAAAATAAAGTTACATTCTCTGTACAATTACATTAAGAATATAAGATTAAAAAGATATATTTAATAATTAGAGTAGCATTTAAATAATATTTTAGAAGTTTTAATAAATAATATAGTCAGAAACCATGAGTTAAAGATATTTACTATACCCTATTACATAGCTTAGGTTTGTATGGTGAATATGTTAGACTTAAATCATTTTGTCATAAACCCAGAAAGACCACCAAACATATGCAAGGAAAAATAGCCCATGGTCCTATGTTTTCAAATGATCAGCTGCTGCCAGGAAGGTGTGGTTTGCCTATGTTCCAAACAAAATCCAGAATTCTTAGAAGAACCAGTGCCTCAGTGCGTTTTCCAATGTTATTATACAGGAAAGAAATTATTTACCGCGTGTTAAATTTTTCAAGTTGATAAAGTAATCCCATGGGTTTGATCTCCATATGGGATATTCATTTAGGAGTTGACACTTGTGGGTCCCTTCCAACTCAGAATATTGTGTGAGTCTGTGATGAAGTACTACAACAGCATTGTGTACTTCTCCAGATTCGATTTGCATATGTTGAGTTGTTACACACCAGATCAGTAATTATTGGGTCAGAACCACCTTGTGGGGGTGTGTGAGTGCGTGTGTGTGTGTGTGTGTGTGTGTGTGAAGGGAGGGAACCAGGCCTCCAGCACAGGTGTCTACATGGTCAGCCAAGATGACCACTGGTGTTGGTAGCCACATGGCATGCAGCAGACAGGGGGGACCTGCCAATCAATAAGGCCCTCCTGGTAGCCCGCCCACACCACACCCCCCGAACCTCTGATTGGCTGCAACACCCCTCACTTCAGCTAGGGGGACAGTGAACCAACAGTCCCGCCTAGAGGGAGTGGACATAATAGCCAAAGTCTATAAACAGACACACAAGGTCTCCCCCTTGCCTCAACCTGCCCTCCTTGAAGCTGTCAACATGTAACTTCTAAGTGGTAACTAGATATTTCTCTTTTCATTATTTCTTTTCTTAATCTCTCTTCCTTTACTCTTTTCTTCCTCTTGTGAGTAACTTAAACACCTGTTTTCTTTATCTCACTTAAGCTGTATGGGTTTGTGTTTGCTGGATACAACAGAGGTTCTCTATAGCAATGCCTGCAAGTCCTAGTAGCCTGTTGTAATGCTTATGTGAAAGTGCATGTTATGTCTTGAAAACCCTTTTTGCCCAAATGCCTATTTTCTCACCAAATTAAAAGAAATCTCGTAGAGAAAAATGTGTAGCTTTTCTCCAGATGTGAATTCAAGGTATCAAAAAATCAAAGACTTTGTAAGAGTTTGTGTGGGCAAAATCTCTTGAAGTGTAAAATTGATGTGTACTCAGTAAAGCTGGACTGGGTTGTAACATGAGTAGAGACTGACTTCTTTTCTCCACTATTTCTCAGAAGATTTGATCCTTGCTAAATATATGTCATTTCCTCACAGCTCTTAGCACACCTAAATCTTTACCAAACTGAGACTCCCAAAACCTGTTATGCTTTTGGTGCGTAAAAGATGATTTTCTAATCCCATGCTATACTGGAGAGACTTTCTCATATTACTGCTCCACTTGTTCAACTGAACAAGAAGAGAGAAGAGACTGCATTTAAAAAAAGTTACAAAATAAGAGTAGAAATAAGAGAGAAGGCAAAGGAGAAAAAGTAAAGATGGGAAAATAGGAGCAACCACGTAGGGAAGATGCATACAGGGGGAATGGAAAGAAGAAGACCTTGTGGTCTGAGGAAACTAAGTGAAGAACTAAGAGAATAATTGTGGACTAAACCATTAATGAAGGCCAAGGAGATGGGTAGGAAAAGAGGGGAAATGGTGTGGTAGTGTAAAGTGCCAGGTCTAAGGCATACACTTGCCTGGCCAGTTTAGTTATATTTAAGACTCAAGAGTTTTGCCCACATTAATGCTTGCAAAGTCTTTAAATTCCTTGATACCTTGAATCACGTAAAGAAAAAAGCTACACACTTATTCTCAAGAAACTTCTTTTAATTTAGTGAGTAAATAAGCATTTTGGCAAAAGGGTTTTACAGGAATAACAAACAACCAAGGAGGAGTGTTACATTAAAGTACCCAACACATGACAACTACAACTCAAGTAAAATACAACCCATTGTTTTTAAGTTATCCACAAGAAGAAAAAAAAAACAAAAACAAAACAAAGAAAGAAAGAAGAGGGGAAAACAGTTACCACCAAGAGTCTCATCGTGGTAGCTTCCACGAGAGAAGACAGCCCCACATGGAGACTCTGTGCACCTCTGTTATTATGGTTAGGATCCTGTGGCCACTCTGCCCAGGTGGAACTGTCGGAGATGATGACTACCAGAAATGGAGAACCTCCCTCCGGGACACAGACCTGTGACGTGGACTGTTAATATGATTTTGTAATGTTACATGTTTTTTCCCTATTTCACTGCTGTGTGGCACTTTGTGTGTCCCTCCTGGAAGTTTCTATCCCTCATGCTGTATAACTCATCCCTGATTGGTCTGTGCCTGCAGCACTGTACCAATCCCTTGTTTGGTATCACCTGCCTCTCTGTTGCAGTTTTGAAGGGTTTTGCTTTCTATGGTGGGGGGCTGGCCTGGACCCTTCCCCAAAACCTTCCCAGGGTGCTCCTGGGATCAGGACCCAGCCCCCTGAC
>VXBX01006151.1:0-27565 GCA_013400415.1 Scytalopus superciliaris
CGGCACGGCACGGCATCCCGCCCTGCCACTGCATCCCGCCCTGTCCCGGGAACCGGCCGGACTGCCCTGCCCTGCCCCTGCCCTGCCCCTGCCCTGCCCTGCCCCTGCCCTGCCCCTGCCCTGCCCTGCCCTGCCCTGCCCTGCCCCGGCACAGGGCACCCGGCCCCGGCTGCGGCCCCTGCCGAGCGCGCCGCGGGGAAGGATGAACCCTCACGCGTGGGTCAGGGCACGGGAGCGGCCGCGCCGGTGGAAATAACCCTCTGTGCGGACGGAAATTGCCCTTCTGGCTTCTCTTAAGAGGGGCCTGCTGGAGGAAAGCTGTCAAGAACTTTGCTGTTGTAAATGGTTTATAGGCTCACTTGAGATAGATGAGGGTCAGGCAAATTCCACAGACCGCGTGTGATTGTTGAGGAGATGACAAGTGCTGACAGAGCTTACTGTGGAAAGTAAACTCCAAAACATACCTTCTATTAGCGAACACCTTATTCATAGCGGAATTCCACATTGAAGTGTGGAATACCGATACCTTTGGATTTAAAACAGTGGCCTAAGAGGCACTTGTTCTGTTGGTATGTAACCTGTGGGCTACCTAAAAAGAGGTCTTAAAATCTTGAATCACATCATTTAACCACTGTAAGGATAATGCTATAATTCCATTTTCTTACAATTGCCCACTAATGTTTACTAGATACGGGTTACTTCCTTAGAATTGTATTATGCTTCATCTTGTATCCTAAAGAAAGAGCAGTCTGTGTTTAAAATTTGGTAGGAAATTTGATGTTTTGCTATATCAAGGTATATTGCTCACTCAGAGTGCTAATTTCCATGCTACAGGATTCCCAGTTTTACAGAGACGCAACAGAAAGAAAATGTAATGGCCTCAGTCTTGTATAGTTTGGACTTCATTTCAGGCTGCAGAGTTTTAACAGTGAGCACTGAAGCAGATGTGTCTCCGTGCATAACTCTGTGTGCATGTATATGTGTACATGTAATGGTGTCTGTACCTATGTATGTGTGGTTGTGTTTATATATATGATGAATATCTGCATATCCCTTTGGGAACACATAAATAAATATGTGGGCTTTTAATGTTTTTTAAGAGATGAGGAAAAATATTCTTGGTAGTGACCTTTGATAGATTGTGGTTCCCAGGACAGGAATGTAAACTTGTCTGGTGTTCCGCCTTCATAAGCAAAGCTAAAAGTCTTGCATTCTGTTCCCAGCTCTTCCCTCGTTGTCTTGGACAAGCCAACTTACTGCTCTGTTCATAGCAATGGAAAGCTTAATTACTTAGTGCTCATTAAAGTACTTAGATCTTCAGATGAAAGATGACTTAAAAATGCAAGCTATGATTATATACTTTGTGTGTGTACCTAGTAGCTATGGAGTCTGTAATAATGTGACACTTACCTAACTTTCCCTGTACTTTGCTTAACCTGCTGGCACAAGTTGTTAATGAGATATTGACAGGTATGACATTAAAACAACACTGTGTTTTGAAACATAAACAAAAGCTTTTTTATTTTTTTTAAATTGCTCACCTACATGAAACTTGAAGTGTCTTGTAACCTGTATTTGTCAACATTAAAATGTCCAAGGCATGTTTTAACAGAAAGAAAAAAGCTTTGTTTTCCTGTTTTTTTATTTTATTTTATTTTTTTTATTATTTAACCTACTTAGACACTTAAAGGCATTTGGAATCTTACCTATTATAATTGAGATAGAAGAGCTGTATAAGTAGAAACAGAATCAATTGTGATTTTTTTTTTCAAATGAGAGCCACTGACATTATTTAGTATAAATAATAGCAATATGATAATATAATGTAATAAATAATAACATCATGATCTGATATTTAATGTATCATTGTTGACTGATTAGAGCATAAGAAATTCCTTGTTGTTAGATGGGCATAAATCTGGATTAATTCCAGAAAGTTGAACATCTTCATTCCATGCCAATACTCACTATTTGCACCACAGAATAGCAGGGCAAAACATGGTAAAGCATGTTCTAAAGAACTGTATTCAAATAAAAGTAACATTTTATACCAGGTCGTTATGCCACAGTACCGTACATCTCTACACAATTCTCAAACTGGGTTAAAAATAATTGTTTTCAAACCTCTGTCTCATGTTTTTAAAATACAATAAAAAGGTTGCCTTCAGTATTAACCCCCCCAACCATTCTGTCTAATCATTCATTTAACTCCGTTGTTTGGAATCAATTGTTTTTTACTTTAAACATTTTAATATGGTGCTCCTGCCTCATATAGAAAAGGGCCTAATCCTACACTGGCTATGTACTGAAAACTCACACTGGAAGCAGGTGGAGCTTTGAGTGAAAAAAATAGTATTGTTGGGTCCAAAATGTAGGTTGAGTATACTGGAAGGTTTTCAGATGTAGCATCTGTTTTTTAGGGAAATTATGTATTGTATATGTATTCTGTTTAAAGTAGTGTTTATTTTTTTTTCTCCTTCACTGTTCACAGTACTATTTACAAACAATATTTTTTTTAACTTCCTGAAAACTGGTACATATAACAAAAATGTTGACATTGTTAATCACGAGGAGTTAGCTTCAGGTGGGCAGTAAACAATTTACTAATGTGTGATTTGTCCTGCTGTTCTATTAACTGTATAGTGAAAGTAAGTCAATGGAGAAAACAATTCTAGAATTCAATAAATTTTATACTTTCAAAGTTTTAGACTGAGAGATCATTGAATTTTCAGCTGAAAAAGAAACATGCATATATGAATGGAGGTGGGAGTTGTTCTGTTTTGGTTTGGTTTTGTGTTTTGGTGGTTTTTGCTTGTTTTGGGGTTTTTTTAATGGTAAAGTAGAGGGGAAAAGTAGTACCTGAATCTTATAGTACATATAGTATAGTGGGAAATACCTACACAGCTGAAAGAAGAAAAATTATTATGAGGGCATGCTAAACAGTATAATTTTTTAAATATTTCTTTATTTATGAAGTGCAAATTATGTAAGCAGGGTAAAGCAATTACATTTGTAATTATTTGCTGTCTTTTGGCTGATAGCCATTGCATACCCTCTTTGTAATTTGATTTCTTTTTAATTAGTAGCTTTCCTTGTAGGCAAAAATGTTCATAAAGTTGCTCTAGGTCATTTTACCATCCTGACTGTATTCCCTTCCCCCATTCCTTCACTCTTAAAAAATCCGAGTTGAATTAAAACAAAAAGAATCAGTAGCAGATTGTGCAGCAGTAAAACATCAAAATAAAATCGGTTCCAAAGACTCTCTTTTGGTTTCACACAGTATGGTAAAATTAGAGATTGCAGGAAACCAACAGAATTAAACTGGGAACATTTGAAGAATGGCTTTATGAAAATGACACATTGACTGGCCAGGGTTTTTTTTTTTTTATCGACAATTTCTTTGTTGAGGCATAGATCAAAGAAACCTGCATATGTTTTCATTTTGTTCTAAGTCTAACTAGAAAATTACATCCAGATGTTTAATAGGCATTCTGTTGGTTTTTCTGCATTGATTAGATATGTTGGTACTGTTTGCTTACAAGTGTAGCCGGATCATTAGCTAATGCAAAGAAATGTTTGTAGCAAGTTGCTAATTAGGTCTTTTGGAAACTCTCCATACTAAGGAACAATTTGTACAGTGGCCAGAAAAACTTGCGGTACTTGAGAAGTCGCTTTCCCTTCTGTGTCTGGGAAAAAACAGTCAGTCGCTTTCCCTAATCTTCTTTTGCCTACAGGGATTGCAGCTTGATCCCAGTGGGTTGAAGTGCAAATAAATTAGGAAGAGACCACACACATGCACGTGCGCACGCACGCACACACTCCCTTCACACACTCCCTCCCCCCCAAATTCTGCTCCTTCAGTCAAAATGCAGTTGTACAATCCTACAAAAGGCTAGCCAAAATGGAGTGCTTAAAACTGAAATGTGTTAAATTCTCAACATTCATGTTATCAAATACAGAGCATTTTTGAGCATACTTTAGAGACAGATGGGGAAGCCCTTTATGATAAATGAGTGTACTTGAATTCATTACTGTGGTACTTGTAGTTAAAGGAGCTCTTTCTCAACTTCACTACTTCTGCAGGATACTTCAAGACAAAGCTTAAGAAGAGTGTATACATGGATGACAGAGAGGTGAAAGAGACACAGAAGAACTCTAATCGTCCATGTTTTGTTAAGTCTAAAAAGGGGTCAGATATATTACCTGTTTACAATACTGTCAGAGAAATTGTTGTAGACTTCATGGCTCTGGCTCGATAACCTTCTAGGTGCAATGTCACCTTTCAAAGGATGCTTGATAATGTCAACAATCTTTCTAATAAAGATCACTTGCCAGGGTATCACACTTCAGTCGGTAGAAGAATGAGACCTCCACCGCAGGAGCTGACAGCAAAAGGAGCAATGTGTGTATATTTTGTATAGTAAATGGGGGTGCATGCTCATACCATCTCCCTGACCCTGTCATCGCATACATGACAAAGTTTTACTCCTGGAAAGAGTCCCTTTGAAGTCTGTGACAATACTTGCTTGAAAAAGCGTATCTTTGTGTCAGACTTCACCAGAACAGGGCCACTCATACAGATTAAGAGCTTGTGTGTGATATACATATGCAAAACACATGGTTTTACCAATGAGGCCTTGCAAGTGTAGAAGTTTTACCCCCCTTTTTAGAAGACACCTAAAAAGGGACGGTGTCACAGAAGTACAGTTAACCATTTCAGTTCAGTGGACCAGTTGTGGTACAGTATTTTTCCTTCCCTTGCAAAATACTAAAGCTCTTCCATCCTGTTTTGGCTCCATGTATATTGTTTTTGACAGGATTCATAGATTTTATTTTTTTTTTCTCCTTAAACTGCCAATAACATTAGATAGAGTCTACAGATCACCAAAGATCCTTAGACTTCAAACCACAGGGGAAATAGCATTGAGGAAAATGGTCTTGTGGAAAAGATGCTTCCAAAACATTTGTTGAAATGTCTGAAGAAAGTTTCATTGTAGTAAGAATGTGATTGAGAAGTAGAGGTGGCTCTAAGTGCACTGACATTTCAGGCTTAGGAACAGTAATTTGCTTGCTGCTGCTAAAGTACATGAAACCCTATCCTTTTGCCCTAATATCTGTTCTCTGTGTATGACAGCAACAGCCTTGAAGAATCTTTAGATGGTACAGAAATAAGGTATGCAGAACCATGACTTCTTGTCAGCCAGTAAGAACCAGGTTCAACTGAAATTTGACTGGAGTTTGGCAGCTGTTTCTCTCTTTAATTCTTCTGCCTCTCAGTCCTTCAGAAGAGGTTCTTGTCTACACTAAGGTTTTATTCACCATGTTAGCTGTTCTTATACCAGCCTTTTACTTCAAATCTCAGATTTCAGTCTGTTAGGGTCTAGATAACAGCAGATTCTGCTGTCCTGCTATCTCTTCATAATCTGGATGCTGTATTGCACTGATATGCTACATCTGCAACATCTGCAGATGTGCTCTTTGAGCACTGGTGGCTCAAAGGCACTAGGTCTGTTTCCAGTTTTCCCTGTACCATAAAAGCTGTAGGCTCCCATATTCTTGCGGAAATGGATTTACCAATATGTCTTTTGGGATCCAATGGGAAGTAAAGAGGTTATGTGAAAGAAGTTGCTGGACAGGGATAGTGGCAGGGAGAAGAACTGGGGAGAGGGAAAGGAATTAAACAGGAAGGCAGCATTTCATTACTAGTGTGATGCAATTCTTAACAAATGTGGAAATTTCCTTAGAAAAACACCACTTAACCTCAGGCAAGATTGTAAACAGTTACAGTTGCTCAACAGTATAAAAAGAAAATAATTAAGTGTCTGAGTCATCCAGCTCTGTCCACTTCTCATTTTTTTCTTTTTAACAGTGCCCTTCCACTACTTTCAGTGCGGGTTTCTCAATTTATATCCTGAAGGGCTAACATGTAATGATGACTGTGATTATTAATAGAACATATCCATTTTCCAAAATACAGAATAATGAATTCCACAGTTTGACATACACATAGAATTGTCACTCATATAGATAATCTACTCGGTCCTCAAGTAAACCTCCACATGAAGCATCCCATCAAAAAGGCATGTCTTTCAACTATCTATGTAGTCTATATGTCAGTCTGTTTGTAATTGGTGGCATCACCCAGCAGGAAATTGGTGTGAAGAAGAGGAAAAATAGATCCACCCCATTCAATTCCACTTATATATTACTCTTTACAAAATACCAATAAACCTTCTACTGCAGAAAACCACATCATGATTGCACAGACAGTAGAGTAACTATGACCAGTAGTCCAAATATCTGAATATTTAGCAGTTAGAAAACATGATGAAGAGTTAAGAAGAATAGTGGCTGCTGAGGACAAAGCAGCCAAACTCACTGGAACTATATTTTTATTGAAAACAAGACCTAATTAGTGCATTATAGGTGGGATATTGAACACCAAATTGCATTGGTGCAGAGGGGATGGTCGGAGCCCCGTGGGGTAGAGGAAGGATGTTGTCTTATATTGTCTTGGGGTTTTGAAGGTTTTTTCCTTTGGTTGGGCTTGTATGTGTGTTTTACACAAGAATGATTTGTCATGTATCCATCTGAGTTCAAAACCATTGGAAAATATCCATAATTTACCATTATAAATTCAAGAGTTGGTAGTAAGACTTTTTCTATCCAGCCCCTCACATTTTCTGCAATAGCTTTACTGTCTGTTAATGAGCTTATGCATGATCAGGTGCTCAGCTGTCTAAGTAGCACCCAGGCAGAAGAAAATCTTGATGTTACATGATACTAGAGCATAGCTCAGGAGAATGTCTATGGCTTTAAAACTGGCACTACATTGTACTTTGGGAGCAGATTGGATCACATAAGTGAAATCATTATATATTCATTAATTTTGCAGTAAAATAGTTTGCAAATCTCACCCATGCAAACCCCAAAAAGCAGAGAGTAAGCAGCACAAGGTATACAGATGTGCATATGCCCCATTTAGTGTTATTATATATTGGATTAAATATTCTCATATTGTCTGTACGGACAGATAACAAGTATCAGTATTTTGCTTTTGAATTAAGGTGTTTCACTTAAGTGAAAGGGATAAATGATTAATCNAGAAAAGGGTGTGTTCTAAACTCGTTTTGTTTAAGTGGCTCACATAGGGCTCCTGCTGAACTGATCAGATAGTGCAGACAAGGTCCCACATATTTTTAAATAATTTCTGAATACTGGTTGTTTTTCTCCAAACTAGCCAGCCAAACCACAAGACAACTTCTGAATCCTCAATTGAGCAAAACTCCCCACAAGCAAATTGCTCAACAAAGCCTGGCATATTTTGCTCCTGCATTTGACAACAATAGGAAAGAGAAGCATGTTTCCGGACTTCTGTTGCAAGCTGTGAGACCTCGCAGAAGGCCCTAGGAGGGGGACAGGTCATTTATGGAGTATTGCATAGGGATGATTGTCTTCTAATGGTTTCCCTTGAATGTGAGCTGCCAGTTGCAGCAGAACCTTAAACCTGGTCTCCTTTTCTCTGCTGCACACATCATCTTACCTTGTATAACAGCGTAAGTCAAGCTGTCCCCTGGGTCATAAGTATGAGAGACGCAATGCATGATCTACAGGGCTAACTGTAGGGATATCAGCTGTGTAGATATCTTGCTCCATGCATTCAACAGGTCCCATTCACTTCAGATGAGGAAGGGTTTCATCCTAGGTACCTGACATGCTTAGTAGAATACACTGGTTGCCCTTAAATATACTGAGACTTTTCTTTTTTCTCAGAGAGAAAAGCAGCCATACAGAATCACCTATGTTAACCTAATTGTCAAGTGCAGTTTTCTTCTCAAGAAGCCTAGGCAACTGCAGAAATGTTGCTGGGTGTAGAATTTTACTGTAGGGAATATTTGTTCCTTTTGTCCACTCTTTCTTGTTTTAAGGTCTTTCATAATTTTGCTGCTCTGCATGAATGCCTTCTTTTGCCTGTGAAGAACATCTGGGACATGTTTACTTACTTGCACAGAGAAGTGCAAGAATATAGTTTATCTGGAATACAGTACTAGAAAATATTTTATCAGCAGCTCTTGAGTTCAGAAAAAAATACCATTCTCAAGTTAGCCAGCTGTCACTTACTTTTGAGTTTCGGAGATTTTGTTACTTTGCTTTTGTTTGGTTTTGGTGGGGCTTTGTTTATTCTGTGGAGTTCTTAATGTAGTGGAACTTTAAAAATATAACTCTTCAAATCAATCTACTGATTATATTGGTAGTCCCCTGGAACTTTGTTATATCATTGCACGACATCTGCTGTATATCTCAAGTAGAAATGAAGAACACATTTATCAGCATACATATTTAAAAAGTATGAGAGAATGGAAAATAGAGTTTAATTTATTTTTAAGTGCCGCTTCAGATATTTGCTTTATTGGATTATTAATTTTTTCATTGAAAATGTTTGAGAAACCGTTTTGTGATGCCTTGGGCCTAACTAGATATTTTCTTAATGAGTGGGAGATTATTTTAAAAAATGGGTTACTAGTATCTGGGCCAAGCCAGGAAGATTTTTTTTCTTTTATAGAAGAAAGACTGTACTGCCTCAAGACTCTGAACTTAATTTTTGATCTAGTATATGACTATTAGTTGACCACTCATGAATCAGATGCACCATTTGTAAAGTGTTGCTTGAATGAAAAAGAGAATATTAATGCTTTCCTAAATTTTCTGAAAAAAGTACAATTTTATAAATATCCTGTACATATGAAAAATAGCAAAATATATAAATTTTATTCCCAGCTTTCTCTAATATCAGCTGAGGAAAAAAAGGGAAACTCATGATCACATATTAATGTAGCTTTTACCACAGAATAAATACATGGGGAAAAATTTAAATTAAATCATAAGTATCTGTTGATAGACTAAGAGGAAAAAAGCTCCTCAAGATAATTCTGTAATTAAGAGTCCAAAAGACCTTAACTTTTTATTATATGATAAGAAAATTGTGAAGCATTCTCCTTACAATGCAAGAGTTCCTATTTCTCTTTTCACCAAAGTTTTGTACAAAAGTAAGACAAAATATATTTCTTCCTTTTCAAAATCAAAGATTTCGATTTTTATTAAATGCAAACTCAGCTGTAAAAGTGCTACCATATTAACTGACTTAAAGTTGCACTTCAGAATTTTTTGAATTTTTTTTTTCCTTTCACTCTGTCCTTTTCTGGAGCTCTATGGTTCATTCAGTTGGGTTTAACATTCATTTTAGCATTTAGTTTTTAAATACGAGATTCTGTTGTTCCACTTTTTCTCTTCATCCATATACACAATGTGCACTCTCACATGCATTCACTTAAGCAAATACATCACAAAGATGCTTCATGATTGTGGAGATGGAAAGCCACCAGGATCTGTTATTAATATATGCCAAATAGAAGAAATTATAAAAAGTGTTTGATTGTGTTTTGGTGAAAAGAATATTCTAGTTGATATATATATTTGGTCCTTTAGTTTATTAGATGGAAGGCTGGCATGACATTTTACATTTATAGATAGGAAGCAAGAAAGCTGGGAACCCAGCTTCATCCTTGAGTCTGGTTAAAGGAGAGCATGAGAATAAGTGTACCTGTTGTCTGTGTAAAAAGGGCAAACAGTGAGACCTTGTAGCTATCTTATGTATGGTTCACACTGGGCCTGGTAGCCAAGAGCATAGTGACTATCTGCTGTACTCAGTACCAGATTGAGATTTTTGTGTAATGAAGAATGACATGTTAGAACTCATGGAATGGTGATATGTCTGTATTTTTTCTGTTAATTTAAAACACACCCAATACTGTTTTTAGAATACATGATACTTTTTCAGTTCCACTCTCCATTCCCTGCTTTTCCATTTGCATTACTCTTGCTGCCTACTTATTTAGAGGGCAGAATATGTGCCTTGCAAGGCTCCAGAAGATCACAGCAAGATATACTCAGAAGTTACATCTTGCTCTCCAGCTGCTGTAAAACAAAATGAAAGAGACTGTGCTTAATTAGGGGAGTCCAAAAACTTCTGCTGTGATGTAATCCTCTGGTTTTATGAAAGAACACTGGAGTCCATCAGTTCAGAGATTTCTATGCTAATTCATGTGTACAGTGGTGTTGGTTTGATCCCACAAAGTAATCACTATTAGGGTTTTTTGTTGTTTTTATTTATTGTTTTGAGGTTTCTTTTAGCAAAACAACACCCTTAGGTTTTAGGGTAAATGCAGGCACAAATATGAAACCCTGTTTCATCCAGTCTTGTAATTCCAGATTGGAGTTTGACTTGATGTCTATCCCATTAACTTTCAGGTGAAGTCAAAATGTTACTCTTAAGCAAGGAAAAATTAGTCAAATAATTTTTTTCTTTATATTAAAAATATTCTAATTCAAAATTTTGTTTTCGTCATTCTAGGTCAAAGAATCTGTTGTTATGTTACCACTTAAAACTGATATTTTATGTAAATCTGTTGAATATTCATGTGTGAGACGTATTTAAGAAAAAAACATTCAGTCAAGTGGAGTTATTGATTATTTTGTTGCAAGTAGATTGGGCCCAGTCATTTCCCTCCTATTGTAAACCCAGCCTTTTATCCATGGGTGTCTGAAGGACTGAGAGTTTTCTGTCACTAAAGATAGGGCTGGTTATGTGTCTAGCGATTGTTTCCAGTTCAGTAAGAACTTACAGGTCCAGATACAGCTCACTGCTAAAAGAACTCTCCTTTTAATTCTAAAGGAAAAAGTCTGTAATTTGGAAATGAAGTATCAGGATTCTAGCTAGAACATCTTTAAGCGCTGAGGGTTATTAATTGGAAGCACTTGCAATAACAGGATTGGGTTTTATCCATTCTGATTTTTGTTTTTTCCAAAAGTAACCATATAGAATTTAAATTTAGGGCTGTATCTGTTTCAACTACAATACAGTAAAAATGTTGGCTTAAAAAAAGTACTTCTTTTGAAGTTGTTTTCATTTAATAACTGCTTCAGAGTATTTTGCAAAGTGCCTAGGTTTTAGCTTCTCTTACCTGATTGTTGTGTCATTTTTGTAGTAACAGAAGACAAGGTTAAGAACACAAAAAATAATTTCTTTTTTTTTTTTTTATATCATCAAAGGTGTGCTTTGGAAAGGACAGAAACAAAGGTTCATGTGACCAAACTGTTCTTCACAAACCATATGTGAGATTCTGCTTCAAAATATACTGGACTATGCTCATATCAGTTGTTAGAAAAAAAGTTTCAAAATGGAGTAGGAAGCTGCTAAGGTACAGTAAAGAGGCACAAACCTGCTTTGCAATTAGTGATCACAGCTAGGTCACTTCCGGTGTCTATACTACCTCATTTAGAGCTCATTATCAGCCATGTACTTGGTAGTTTGGTGGAAACTAGTCCTTGAAACATTTCTACAAGGAAAGATATTTTGTGATTGAATGTAGTTTTGCAGTACAATGACTTTCCTTGTTGAGTAAGGGTGAGGTAGTTCAACCCACTGCAATGGGGAACTTGCTACTAAAACAACCTTGAAGAACTGAAGAAATGTGACTGGATACTAATGTTGTATTAAAATAATTTTCAACTCAGATCTCCATTGAAAAAAAAAACAAGAATCCAAATATTGAATTTTTCATTTGGTTGCATTTTTCTTTGGCATTTTCATTGCTGAAACATAGGAACAGCAACCTTATTTTATTGATCAATGCACACTGCTGGAATGGTGCTAACACAACAAGACAATGTGCCAACATGAAAGAGGACCAACAACAACCATTGTGAACCTTGTCTTAACTCTCCACAAAATATAGGGATACCCAAAAGGTACGAAAGCAAGATGAGAAGGCTGCCTTTTCAAAAGAGAGTAGCATGGACTTTCTCTTTCAAGGAACTCTGCCAGTAGTTCACTTCTTCATATGTCAAGGGGGGGTTGCTATTATCAGGTACTTTCATCTGATAACTGCATGACAGTGCTCTTAATTTGGAATGGTTCTGTGCAGGTTCTTATGTGCTGCCACAATTTCCTTCTACTTCATAAAAAATTTGGGATGCGTAGTCAGATGTAATCATGAAGATACCTCATGTCTTTTCCTTTTGGTTATTTGTTTTTGTCAAATATTTGCTTTGAGATTTTATATGGAAATTGATAGAAAAGAGAAGCAACTGAAGAAATTGTAAGACATCCAGTGTACCCAGAGATTTAGCAACTAAGCCAATATGAGAAGAACTCCGGGCAACATGGATAACAGCTTTGTGCTCTTAAACATTTAGATCTAATACAGCTGCAAAGGAAAGGTACCACATTAACAGACCAACAGATTTCATGCTAGCAACCCCATGTCACATTGATAATGTGTGGTCTTAAGCCATGTCTTATTTCTGGTGGAGTTTCTCCTGATCTTTAGGCAAAAACAACTTTAAAACAATTATTTATTGAAAGCAGTTTGGGGATTATAAGCAGGCATTTCTATCCAGAGTGCATGGCTTGGTTTATTTATACTAGAAAGCTCTTTTTAACCCATACTTAAGTGATAAAATCTATGGAAAGTATGAAAAAGAAAAATCAATCAATCTGCATTTTAAATCAAATATGTGTTGAGTTTTCTCATAAACCAGAAGTCACAGTCATTCCTACAGGTTTATATGCATGTTTGAAATAATTAAGCTCATATAATGTGATTTTGATTTTCTTTGTGCTACTGTTCAGGTCCTACAGTATTTAGCAAAAGGAACTTTTGGAATTTATGGTTTTTTACATATTGTCCATTTCACAAGTCTTGACTCAGGTTTCTCAGATGTGTGATGTATGTTAGTGAGGATTAATAAGCCTTACTTAAATAAGAAACCTATCAGCTGTAGTTGCTGTTAGGTGGTAAAAGACTCATTATCTTTCACTTCTATAGTACTCTGTCTATTAAGATACTATTTAGAACCTCTACCAAGTGTCCTTCTTAATTTAAATTCTAACATCTGAAATGCAGTGTAGTGAGGAAAAAGCAAAGACCAAGTCTGTTCCTAAGGAAGTCTGACTCTTTCTAATGGAAAAAACCCCCTCTCTGTCAATCACAGATGATACTTCCTCAGGACAGAGACTTTTTGTAGTAGTTTTAACTGGAATTAGTAGATTGGTCAACAATTCATCATATATTTCAATATTCAATAATCTTGAATTATCTTGTCTTTAGAAATCAACTGGTTTGTCTCCTTTAATTAAAAAACAAACAAACAAACAAACAAACAAACAAACAAACAAAGAAAACCCCGAATGGCTTGTTATAGAAATGCCAGTGCATCCAAATTGCCAGAAAGAAGAGACACTGAGTTTCTATGTCTTGTAATGTCACTGCTCCTTTACAAAGTTTCCAATATACCTATTATCAGATATCCACATCATGTAATTGAGAGCATTACAAGAGAAAAATTATGTTTTAAAACACCTTTTTTTCCTACAGGAAAATATTTTTTATTAAAATGATCTGGTAAACTTTTCAGAAATGTTTATATTCCCTTGAGTCATGTGGTGTTCACTGCATGTGTTATGGATTTAAAATCTTGGAATTTTTCTTTCATCTACCAACCCTGTGCCTCAGAGGGATCACCTCCTCTCTCTTTTTTTTTCAACCATGGAACCAGGAAAGAGACTGCCTGCCCCATGGGAAAAAAAGAGTTCCACCTGGTCCCCTCATGAACTGCTAACAATGGATCGTTTGCAGTAGCTACCTGAGGCACACCCGACTCCTCAGGCTACAAGCTGGGTGTTTGGGAACTCCTGTAAGATAAGAAAGGTTTCCTGTCTTCACATCAGTGACTCAGTGTGATAACGCCCCTCTGGGGAGCCATCAGCACCTCCACACCCAGCCTGAGGGGTCATATCTGCTAATGGGCCATCAGGGATTCCAAAAATATGTCAGAGTGTAAATCACCCATTGTGAAACTCCCCGCCCTGGGGGAGGTACTGGGCACTCCCACCTGAGCCTAAGCACATATAAACTGGGGTTTTGGGACTGGTTGGGGGGCTGATCCAGAGGAGGGCCAGAGCTTCAGCAGGACTGCAGCTGCCACTCTCTACCGGACCGGGACCATCCGCTTCACTGACAGGTTTCTTCTTTCCTTTTACTTTCTACCTAGGAGGGCCAGGTGGTACTCAGCACAGGGGTTGACAATTACTATTTTGTTTGTGCCCCAGGCTGCTGGGACACACCCCCTTTTCTGTGGGTTAAAGGGACTTCTCCCTCTGTACCCTTGTACTGATTGTGATCTTTTTTTTCCTCTTTTTTATTAAATTATAGTTCTGATTTATAATCTGTTTGTGAATTAGATTTGTTTCTCCTGCCAGTTTATCTTTAAACCAGGACAGCATGCAAACTCCATTGATACACATCAATACATAGAAATACCCAGAAATTACTTAGTAGCACAAAGAAATTGTAATTTCCTCAGTGCAATAGCTGAAGAAGGACATTAACTGTTGAAAGATCTACAGCATTTCATGAGCTATGTCTTCTGAAAGTAAATATTTAGACTGGAAACATAGGTTACTTCTATATCTTCCCTATCTCCTTGAAGGATTCTTTGCCATTGTTCAAGGTTTCCAGTTGAAAGGAAGACTTGCTTACTTTAAACCTGTAAAAAAGGTCTTTCTTTTTTTTTTTTTTTATTATTGTAAGAGATGGGAAGCATTAAGAACAACAAAAGAAAGAGTAAAGTACAGTATTTATGAGAGAACACATGATGTTTCTTTAGTAGCATGCTGTATTCCTGCCGAGTGGACAAGGGAAAAGTTGTAGATGTTGCCTATCCAGACTTGAGAAAAGCCTTCAATTCTGTCTCCCAGAGCATTCTCACGGAGAAGCTGGCTTCTCATGTCTTGAATGGGTGCACTCTTCACTAAGTAAAAACTGTCTGGATAGCTGGGCCCAGAGAGTGGTGGTGAATGGAGTTACATCCAGCTGGCAGTTGGTCACCAATGCAAATTCCAGGGCTTAGTGCTGGGGCAAGTCCTATTTAGAATCTTTCTCAATGACCTGAACAAGGGAATTGAGAGTACCCTCAGTCAATTTGCAGATGACACCAAACAGGATGGGAGTGTTGATCTGCTGGAGGGTCATGTTGCCTGAAATACCTAGGAAGAAAACTTCCACGACAGGGCAAGGCAGAGAAAAGATCCTTTACTATGAGTTTAGCTATAGCAATCCATGACGCGCGCGCCGGGATCACAGAATTCTACAAATTTATGATTCTACTTAATTTTCCTATCTAGAAAATACATCCAATGTCTAATTAGCCCACTCCCCTGCTATCTATAATCACCTCCCCCAGGAACACCCCCTTAGAACTGAGTCAGTGGTCCCAAGACCACTCCTTCCTCCCCCCACCCTCATCTTCATCACATTACGTCTTCTGTTTGGAGTTCTTCCAGTCCCCTCTAACCCCATCTCTATACTACGACTAAACAATATTGTATTTTGACTATACATGTTCTAGTAGCTATCTGAACACAGCCTAATATCTCCCCCTTAGCACAGAAACAGGCTTCAAGAATGTGACACAGAGGTTAAAATCTGGCTTAAGTATTTGGTACAGGGGTTAATACTACTTTTTAAATGCAAAAGACTATAAAGCTATATAAAACTACATTAAAATCTGTAACTATATTAAGGCTTATGGCAACAGTCAGAAGGCTCTGTAGAGGGATCTAGACAGGCTGGATTGATGGGACAAGCCAATTGTATGAAGTTCAATCAGGTGAAGTGCTGCCTCCTTCACTTTGAGCACAACAACCCCACTACAAGCTTGGGGCAAAGTGGCTGGAAAATTGCCCAGCAGAAAAGGAGTCACCATCCCTGGAAGTGTTCAAGAAAAAACTGGATGTGACATTTAATACTATGGCTTAGTTAACATGGTATTTGGTCAAAGGTTGGACCTGCTGATCTTGGGGATCTCTTCCAACCTTGATGATTTCATCATTTTGTGGCTTGGTCTGACTCAGAGCATGACAGATGCCAACACCTTCCTAAAAAGACTTAGAAGTGTTTGTGCAGGGGGAGCAGGCACATTCCAGAGGCAGATTGTGTAGGCAGGCCTCAAAAAGTGGAAATACAATAGGGAAATTTCAGGTCCACCTTGAAAGTAAAAAGTCATAAAATTTCTCATACATCTGGGAAATACCTAGGAGAAGCCTAAAGTCACAGAGCCTGTGTTTGGGCACATGGCTGGCAGAAAAACAGCCTTGTTTTCATGTGGTAGATCTGTAACACTAGAACTACTGACCAAAGTGATTGAGTGCCCTCTCATTCAGCTCACAGATGACACCAACTCAGGTGGGAGTATTGATCTGCTGGAGGAAGGAAGGCTACAAGACAGAATAGGCTAAAGCCAGTAATAGGAGGTTCTTGGCTTGTATCAGACATAGTGTGGCCAACAGGACTAGGGAAGGGATCGTACCCTTTCATTTGGCACTGATGAGGCCACACCATGAATCTTGTGTTTGGTTTTGGGCTCTTCATGACAAGAAAGACATTGAGGTGCTGGAATGTGTCTAGACAAAAGCAACAGAGGTGGTGAAGGGTCTGGAGTACAAGACTTATGACTATGCAAAATAGTTTATTTGGAAGTTTTGTGCCTGAAATTCCTCACCCAAAATTCTTGGTTAGTGCAAGAAAAATCATTATATCTCAATCAAAAGAGAGATGTCTGCAGGTAGACAAGCAGGGAGATGTTTGCACTGCAAAACCAGGTGCATGGACTCCATTGCTTTTTAATCAGTAACTTGCCTGTAAGAATCTATTTTATTAGCCTGACTGTCAACGTTTATCCTTTGTTTGTGGAACTGGGCTGTACTGTTTCAGTAGAACATTCTTTCAGATTTTCAGATGGTGATAACTAGGGTATAATTTATCTTATTAATCCTTTCAAGTTCCCTTGTTTACATGACTAATGTTCCTTCATCATGCATGTCTGATGCCAGCCCATGGCTCCATTATCTCTTTTTCTTCTCCACTAAGCTTAAAATCAACAATCAGCTTTGCTATATTTTCCATCTTGGATTTCACCTTACATGCCATTCAGCTTTTAGAGTGTGCGTGAAACTCTCTTGGAAACAAAGTAGTAATTCGTATTTACCACTGAAAGAAACAATTACCTGTCTCTCATTTCCAGTAATCCACTTCTATTTGTAAACACCGTTTTAAAAAAAAAACAAAACCTGCCTTCGTGGGAAATGAATTAACTTCCTTGCTGCTCAAAGCTTTTTATTAGTAATAGTATCTCTCTGTTTATATTCATCATGAGACTCACAGAATCACAGAATATGCTGAGATGGGAGGGTTGAATCTACAACAATTGTAAAGTCCAACCTTTAGCCCTGCACAGGACCATCCCCAAGAGTCACACCATGTGCCTGAGAGTATCATCCAAATGCTTCTTGAACTGTGTCAGGCTTGGTGCTGTACTCACCCCAAGGGTGGAGCGAGAGAGTGAGATAGAGAGGGGGAGAGAGACGAAAGGGAGGGGAGGGGAAGGGAGGGGAGGAGGGGACTGGGGGGAGGAAGGGAGAGAGGGAATAATAATGTTCTGTTTCTGCTCAGGGAAATGAGAAAGGTTGGTAGGTGAATATGGCAGAAAGGGATCACTGGAATCAGTGAGTCCAGTCCCCTACTTCCACTTGTGTCACATAGTAGAAAAACCTTACATGACTAATAAGATTAAGTTGTCTGTCTTGAGAATTCTATATTTAATAGTTAAACAAAATGCCCACATGCATCTTTCAGTTCTGAGTATCACTTCTACAGCATGGGACTTCATTATGTTATATTACAATTGAGTTTTGATTGATCCTTAAGCTCAATTTACTTAAAAAGAAAGTATTTTAGACTGTGATATTATTCAATTTAGAATAAAAATTTAATAAATAAATGATTCCTTATGAGCCTTATATTGACCATAAATATTTTTTCCTAATCATATTTTTTAAAATGCTTTTAATGTTGCAACCCAATTTTGGTATCTTTTTGGAGATAATTGCTAGAGCATTGTGTTTGCCATTTTCATTGCATGGAACATATTTGTCATGGGCTTGATATTGCTTGTGTTAATTTATATGGGAATTACTCATAATTTAATTCACAAGAGTTGTGCAAATTTTGTAGACATTACTATGTTCTTGCATTATTGGCTTCTTTTGTAGTTTTCTAAAAATAGAAACTGTTTAGGGCTGTAAAAAAATGCATTCTTACATGGACGATAAACATTTTACGCTGCAAAGTCTGTGCTCATGTGATTGTGCCTCTATGTGCCTTTCACACAAAGTCATTAACATCTCCTTATTGTACTGGCTGAACACAGGTGAGGCTTTGCATCCCTTTGTGATACACACAATACAAAGAAAAGACAAGATGCTTCCTGCCTCAGAAAATATGTAATTAGACTTTACATTCTTCCCTCCTGGAAGATGTTTTCTCTTCTAACAAAGAAATAAAACCTGATCTACCTTCACTGTGAACTGAGTCAGTGTGAAAAATGCAATGCAGGAAAAGAATATGAAAAGTTGGGCTCTCCTTAAACATCTTTCCATGAACTGCACAAACCAAATGCATGCCAAAGTTCTGTATCCTGCTGTCGTGGGCAATTCAGCAATGGACAGAATGAATAAATGCTGGATAAGCTCTTTATTTGAATTGACAAGACAGTTAAAATCCACACAAACCACTATTATGAAATCCAGTGGCAAAACGTGCAAGTGGGTAATCATCATTTAATTAGTTGATTATCTTTAATAAACTTTATGGAAGGGTGGAATTATTTATACATGGAAAAGGAGTAGGAGGAGGAAAGAACTTCTGGATTATTCTTATGTCTATTCTGACTTTGCCCCTTTGCTGATTTCAGAGTTGATTAGATACTGTATGGAGACTAAAGCTCTGCCCACCTCAAGGTCATTGCTTTTTAACAGCAGGTTTTAATACAGTAGATGTTGTTTTGGAAGTTAAAGGCCTATTCAGTAAAACAATTGATGAATAGTATACTATCTGATAAATAATATCATAAACTACACTTTTTAAAATTTTTCTTTATTAGCATATACATGATTTTGCATTTTTTGGTCATTGACAAGAACTAGTTTAAGAATGCTAAGGAGGTTTTTCTCTTGTGTAGTGTTGATTTCTGTCAGTGTGTAGAAGGAAAGTAGTTTTCTAATTTTAATCCTGTTTAAAACAACTTTTGAAAGTCACTTTACATTAGCGGAAATGTGAGGGTAGTTCATGGAAGACATACAGATCAAACTCCTACTTTCAGTAGTATACACTGAGTCTGAATAGTTTCATTTTAAGGGCATTCTGGCAATGAGCAGGAGACTGAATATCGTAATTTTCACTTCTGTTTATATGTCAGCCTATCAGGGTCATGTAAACAATAGTCCTTTTCTTGTTGCATGACATGTTCAGAAGAGGAGTGACAAGTGGAAATACTGCTCTGAATCAGAAAGCTGATACCTGGGAATAAAATTCTAGCACATACTAGATATTTTTTATAATTTTCTGCAGGCGAAGAGACTTTTGAACAGATAGGCAAAATTTAAATGTCACTGCACACATGCCTCCAATTTTGGCATCACCCACTTTCTTATGGAAAAATGTTATTGATCCTCCTAGGGAAAGTGACAACAATTAAAGTTACTTTTAAGCACAGTAATGGCATTACATATGAGACTAATTGTCCAAATTAAAATGCACTGTTTCTTTTCTAAGTAGTACACTGTTACACTGTATCAGCACCACCAGATGGTTATTTTTCACTATGACAAGGCTAATCTTGGCTCTGTGCAGTGTAGTGCTTGGTGTTAAGATGAAGGCCACAATTACAGGAATTTTGAAGAATGTAGGAAGGAGGATGATTTAAAGAGCTTTCTGAATTTAAAATTGTTCCGGTATCTTTTAGTTACACTTCCCCCTGTTTCAAGAGCAATTAATGTCTTATCCATACTGCAGTCTGATCCTTTATTGAATTGGATAGAGATACTGTCAGGCCCTGAGCTGAGGCTGTAGTTCATGCGGGAATTTAGGACTTTTGACAACTCCTGTTTTTTGGCCCTCATATTCCATGGTGAATGTGCAGTTTTGTGTTATGCATTCCAGCTAGGTACAACCTATGTGAAGGTTGAGGTCCATGGAGACCCATAGAGCTGCCTGAACTAGGATATAGGCAGATTTCAGGAAATGTGATGTCTTAATTTCTATCTCAGTCCACTGTTTAGGCATGGGTCTATAGGCATATATTTCTCACAAGAAGCCCCTACACCCACAGTCTAGGACTTTTCCTTAGATAGCTGAGAAAACAAGAATCTCTTGAGTGCATCAAAGGGATAGAGGGAAGAGACAAAGAGTAGAATTTCATTCCCTTTGTTTTCCAGCCTAGCACCATTTCAGTTGCATACCAGTTGTCAGAGTACTCTTCAGGGAAAGGGTTCATCCTGAAGGTTTCAAATGTATTTTCATGTGAGGATACTTTATTTTTAGCTTCTTAGCTCTGGCACACCTAAAAGACCTATATAACCTTGTTCAGTGGGTTATAGGGTAGTAAGGAACACCTTTTTTTCGTTGTCAACCATTAAGTTATGAGACTTCACTCAGTGTGTATATTAGGCAATTGTAACTAATTAAAACAATCACAAACTTCTGAAGTGATGAGGGCTACCATCATGTTTACAGTGAGAAGCCTGACTTGGAGCTTCCTTACTGTCTTGGACAAACAGAATTTCCACTTTAGTGTTAGTATATTGTTGCTTTCAAGTATAATTTTTATATGTATTTCTTTCTACCTTGCTTTCATTGGAGTGGATTAAAAAAATCCTAGCTCTCTAAGTATCACTGAGTTCTTTGGGGCTGTATTAGGGCTGCACTTGCCCTGAATATGTAAACTGCATGCAAATCATTAAGGTGCTGACAGACTGTGGTAGTTTTTAAATCAACTCTGTCCTTCTTACTGCATTTAAGTAATAGCATTTCAATTAGTAGAAAATAGCTCCACCTTTTTCCTCTTGAAAGCATATTGTCAGTGTTTATTTTTTTTTTTTGTGAGCTTTTACCCACCCTAAGTATTTTGTAGTATTTTCTCAGAACAGGAAGCTGAAATGCCATCTGTTTTCATCTACTCTTGGCTAAATACCAATGATTTAGAGGATTTGTAACATTTCTTCATAAATGACATACCGATAAAATACTTTCACAGAACTAATTACATAGGACTAATCCCATGACATTCTACACTTGAATGAGCAATCTTTAACTTGGTAGTATATTTGCCTATTGCAACAGCCCTGAACCATGCAGTCCCTTAAAACTGCTATATCTTATTTGTTGCTGTTGTTTAGGAATGTTATACCTCAGTTTAGTGTCCCCACTGAAACCCGTCGTTGCTTGCTCACTCCTTCTGGCTCCTTTTTCTCCCTCCCCCTTGCAGGTGGGCTGCAGAGAAGAATGTGGGAGGCCAAGAGGAATGGGCATATGAACAGTGGAAAAAAGAAACAGAAAGAAAAGAAGAAAGCTTCGGGGGACTGCAGGGACAGACATCTGACACCTAAATTACAGACTGTTCCTATTTGAGGAGTTGTGGTTATGGTTGTATGTTGTTAAAGGTTGTATTCCTCTTAAATTTAAAAGACATCCACATGCTTTATACCCCCTGTTATCTCCCTGTGAAATCCCCTGTTCCTATTGGTTCACTGTTGCTGTATGGCAGCACCCCCTTATTCAGCAGATTGCATATATGGTTATCCCCACCTACTGTAAGTTGATCCATCCCCTTTTTACCCCTATTTGTCCCTTGTTTGCATGCTCCTCCCATGTTCCACCTCTTTGTCGAGAACCTTCTCCCAGAGGGATATAAAAAAGACAGTGCAGCAATACTGCAGGGGTTTTTTTGCTCCTCTTTTTCTTTTTTCTTTTCTAACTCTCTTAATAAAATCCTTCAACTCCCTTGAGTTGCTCCTGAACCCTCTCTCCCGACTGGGCCGCGTCAAAGAACGGTATTCAAAAAAGGTGAAGATCACAGGTTGAGATAGGAACAATTTACTGGAAACAGCAATGAGATGAGGAAAAAACAACTAAGCAAAACACCAAGGCAGTAACAGCTGCACTATCAATGACAATGTGTACAAGATAGGCAAAGAGTGATTGCTCAAAACCAGTGCTGCCCACCTCTCTGTTCACCAGTCTTACTTGACTGGAAGGGACCGCTTCTCCCTGAAAGAGAATCCTTTTCCCCCTGCCACTGGCAATGACATGAAGTGGTATAGAATAACCTCCAAGTCCTGGTCATGTTCCCTTCTGGCTACTGCAAAAATTAACCCTGTCTTGGCCAGAACCAGGACAATCACTTATAAATACATTTCAGTATTTGATAATGTTAGCTCTTGGGAGTCACATAACAGAATGACAGACTATATGCTGAGTCAGTTACCCTTCCCTGTGGTCAATGAAAATATTAATCTTAAATAGCTGCTCTAATTTTAGTGGGATTATTTGTAAAGAAGAGAAACAATGTAAGGAGCACACAGAAAAAATAGTAACTATTCACTTTAAAGTAGAACCTAGCAATTGTTTCATCTACTCTAGGGATTTTATTATTATGTTCTGCAAAATTAAAGGAAAGATCTCACAAATTAAGAATATAGCACTTTTTTCACCCACAAATTTTATATTTATTAATTGCCTCCTAGGAATACTAGCTAGTTATCTGAAGTATTCAGTTATGTTTGTTATTACTTTAAACTCCATTTTAACTTTGTTAAACTCCACACATACAAGCTGCTTTTTGTGTGTGTGTAAGCTACCTGATACAGCTTACCAGAAGATGTATGGGAACATCCCTATTGATCCAAGAGAAAAAAATATAGGTAACTGTATGGGTATAGATGGGAAGTGAATATGACTGCTCACCTGGTAAAACAGCAACAATCATTCTCCTTCCTCTTACATCTGAAAACTATCTTTGTAAGTATGTAGTTTCTTAAATTCGAACAAGTGTTTATGCCACTTGGGTATTTTTGCATGTAAAATGGCAGTGAGTCAATGAAGGAAAAAGATTTTTGTATTTAAAAACTACTTGAAGACTTTTTTCTTTATCTCTAGGAAAGATGAACTACAATATTTTTTATTTGTGTAACAAAATCAAAGAGCAACTCTAAAAAACTATTCAGGGGGACAAATAATAAATGCTTCTTTTAAGAGACTGAATCAATAGTAAAATATGATCTGAAGACAGGACTTCATTTAGCATCATCACATTAAATTACATTCAAATTAGAGGTAACAATAGCATTAGTCATAGAGTTTCAAGTCCAACTAGCATGAAACAAGCTACAAGCATTTTTCATTGTAGGAAGTTTTAACTTCAGTTTTTCAAACCTGGACCTGCACTTGAGGCTGTGGTCAGATTTTCTATAAATCTCTTCAGGGTAAACCCAGAAGTATGATACCTTCTGAAGTGGTACAGAACAGTCAATGTGGCCTTAGGGAAACAAAATATATCAAAGTTTGAACACTTAGGAGGCAAACATGCTGACCCCTTACCCTAAACTATGGCTAGTCTGAAAGTTGCAGAAGTTTGTGAAAAGGAAGGGAAGTAAATTTAGCTGTGTAGTTATGGACTGCATACCAGAATCTGCCTGTGCCTGAGAGCCACAGAGGCAGACCACATACTTTGTGAACCCAAGGAGAGATCTATCATTCTTTCTTTCTGTGAGGTACGAGAAAGAGAATGTTGTAGAGTCCTCTCAGTAATATTAGATGTGGTGTTGATGGTGAGAAGATTAAGTCAGAACAAAAATTTGCTACTGGTAATTTCCATTTATAATCAAGATCCTCAGAAGCCTATAAATTTAGTTTACATGCCACTTCATACCACAAGGGTGCTAGAACTGGTCTGACTTTTTTTTCCATTGCTGGTTTGCAAGTACAGGCTTGAGAGCAAAATTCAAAGATGTAATAAAAGAGCTTTGATGAAAACTACCCACCACCATTGTTTTCAGCAAAATTCAAGATAATTTCATGAAAGAATAAAGGTTTTTGTTCAGAGGTAGTTAAAATCCCAATGAGCTACTAGCTAAAATCCAGACAGAAATGCAGTCAGCATCAACCTTGGATCAGAAGATTAATTTTAATGGCAAACCATTGTCCTGAATGTGGTGCTTTTACTGTCCAGTTCCATTAAAGAGCCTTATATTACACCGTCTGTGTTTGCTTAGACAAATGTCTTTTATGATGTGAGATGCACCCTTTTTTTTTTATTTTATTTTTAATTAGATAAATTTTAGTGGCAAATCTTTTTAACTAGTGTTAGTATCTGTGTATGTATAGAGGTCACAAGCAGTGTAGATTTCCAATTATGTCCTATTTTACAAGTTACTCAAAGTTATGCTAAATTTCTATGTCATTTGAAATGGAGGTCCTACTTCTTTGGTTATCACAAGTCTAGGGTATACGTAATTATGTTAGGATACAAAGAAGGATTCTAGTAATTTTTTTTAATAATACTATTACTTATGCTTTCGGACACATCTATTGTTTTATATGCTAGTTTTGCCTAAATCATGTAACACTATGACAGTTTCTTCCCACTTCCCACCTCCTTAGATCATAACATGCCAAAAGAAGCACCAGGTCTATTTTCAAAGAAATAAGAACTGTGCAGACATCTGAAAAATAGTTTTGGTATTCCAAATAACTGAACAAGTTCTTTTAAATGCTTCATTGTAGTTATTCTGACAGTCATTCACCAGAATACCATATGTTGCGAATAAATAAATCTTCTCTAGATAGCCATTGTCCCCTACAGCAGACATAAACACTTGTTCAGTAAATGTAAATAAGTCAATAGCATGCATAGTGGAAACACATGCCGGCTAATTTGCTAACCAAAGTTGCCTTGGCCAAGTCTTCAGTTCCTGGCAGATTGCTGACATCTCAAAGCCATATGCATTAAGCAAACAAACAACAAAAAAAAATAGGCAGCTTGGGAAGAAGGACATGGAAAGATTTATGTACACAGACACAACCTTCATGTCTTTACACATGTAAGTCTAATCTTTTATATGATGTGAGAGCCGGAAACACTCTCAGTACAAAGAATTCATTTATAGAAAGAGTCTCAGAGAAAAGAGAAATATACATACAACTTCTTCATTACTTTGCTGATGGCTACAGAGAGGAAACACCAGTGGGTGTATGACTAGAAATATTGTGCCATTGCAATCTCACAGCCAGCCATGTTTCACCTCCCAGTACAGACATCAAAGACTAGTTCACTAAAAGTATCTACCCACCAAATACTGCATAAAACCATATGCTCTTGATTCACAGATGTCTGTGCTTTCAAGATCAGTAGCAAGTATTTTTATTTTTTTTCCTCATAATTACATTAATACTGTAGGATCTCTCTCACCCTGCAATACATTAACAGGCTTCTTTGATGTGAGAAACTGTAGAGGAACAATGCATAAAGCTATGTCACAGCTGTCCTTCAGCTTTAGAAATAGCACTCTATTGAGACAAATATGGTTCCACTTTATACTTTTTTGGTTTGTTCTGTTTTAGTTCTTCCGCCACCCTATTCACCGTTTCAGCAGGCTGGTTGATGTCTTACTAGTCCAGGTATTCTAGCTAGTACTTCTGTGGAAAGTGTGCCTGAGCTATGTCACCTGGGGCTGTCAGAGCAGAGAAGAACATCAGCAGTTACCTACGATGCAGCCTGCAGGCAGTGGTTCAGTCAGAAAGGCTGACTGAACCATTAGTGCATATTTAGTGTTTAGTGTTAGTCGATTTTTTAAGTTATTGATAAAGCTGCCTGATATTGACGTGAAACAATGTTTCTTCCTAAGCATACATGCACAAAAGGGTGCAATGGGCTTACATTTTCATGAGGTTATTTTTTTTTTTTAAATAGCTCTCATTTTGACTAGCAAATTTACTGTGTGTGTCCTATGTCACACCTGCTGTCTGTTAGAAACTGTGAGCAGCAATACACCATGAGCAAGGTGAGGACATAACTTTAAATGCATCAGACCATCACTGAAACAGAGACATGCTTAGGAACATTGGCATAAAAATACGATTCTGTTTTGCCACTAACTACCAATCGCTGAAGTTTCTTACACAGAGATACTTTTTTACATTATAAATTGGTTATAAGACTGAAGAAGAGCAATGTGATAATGCATCTTCTGGTATTCATAGTTGCCCTGATCTTGCTGTGCAAATTAATTCACTTTTCCAATGTCTTGTGTGATATTTTAAGCCTTATTCAATAAAATGAAGGCACTTTTGTTTTTTATTCAATTCAAAGCAAAATTTAATTCAGATGTCTCATATGTGACCAAATATTTGTATGAAATAACCTGGGCTTATGAATATTATATTAGGAACATTTATTAGTTGGCAATTTCAATTAACCTATATTTACATATGCAATATTAAGCCAAAAAATTGCGTATGTTTCCAATTACTATTAAAGAACTAAAATTATTTACAATGTTTAAAGTAACAGCAGGGAACTTATTGCATTGGAATAATGGGACAAGAACTGCAATATCTAAAATCCTGCAATATCTATAGATTCCTTCGAGGGCTGGTTTACCCGTAACTCTCTTCACTCAGCAATCAAAAGAAACGTTGCAGTCATTTAAAGTTTAGCATGTGGTGCCAAGAGGTGGCAAAGTTATGACCAGATGACAAATTAGGTCACAATACCACCTCATACAGAGTGATGCAATTTTACAGAAAAATATGCAAGCAGTTTTTCTGACTGAAAACAATTTGAATTGTTTCCCCTTCACATACAAAAATGAGATAACAGATCCAAGAGTTTCTGCTTCTTTTCTAGTTGTCTAGGACTGCATGAGTCACTAAATGTATGAATATACTTCAGGAAAAATTAATTACCAGTATTTTTTTATCTCTCCTTATTTTTGAGAAGTCATGGCATATGAAGATTACCTGACTCCTTTCTCAACTCTGAAGCCTATATGGCTTCTCCCCACACAAACGTATACATATGTATGTATATATATATTAATAAAAACTGTTTAGTCATACTGCTCATAATTCCTGCATCCCTGCCTCCAAGTTTCATCAGAAATGAAGAAGTTTCTGGGCCTACAGTAATAAACTGTAATCCCGTGAGTACCTTGACTGATGCAAATTTACCTGCTAAAAATTTACTAAACTGGATAAAGGATTACTTTTCCTTTTTCCTATCTTGAATTGTGAGTTTTTTTTTTTTTTCAATTAATAGATGGATACCAAAAGACTTCTCCATATCTAAGGAAAAAATGTGTTTTCCTTGACATTAGGAAGTGTTCTAAATATGGAGAACATTCATTTGATTTAGAGATTTTATTGACCATAACTAGTCTTGATATGTTTTGATTGGCATGAGAGTCTTGGTGTAGTGGCTTAGTGGTTGAATTCTGCAGACTTTGTGCAGTGAGATCTGCACTTAATGGTTTAGTCTGGCCATATTTCAAAAAGAGACAAAATGTGATGCAGTTTTATTTTAAAGGCTTCTTTTCATTTGGGAAATATTTTTT
>VXBX01006152.1:133-14028 GCA_013400415.1 Scytalopus superciliaris
CTTTTTAGCCACCAGCACACTTGTAGCAAGTGTGGGTAGAGCCCTTCCCAAATCTTCATTCGCGAAGCCTAGCCATGATGATGACAGCTCTACACCATAGTCAGGGAGAATGGTCCTTCCTGGAGCCTCTGGCAAGAAGTACCTGGGGAGACTTGAGGATGACCCCTGGGGTCCTGGAGCTGGGGATAGAAAAGATCCCAGGCCTGTCACATCCCAACTGAAACAGAGATCCTGGCAGCTGATGAAAGACTTTGAGCCACTTTGGAAGTGACTGGTACCAAAGCACAGCTCCTCCTGGCACCTTGACTGCCAGTGCTGGGATGGGTGTTCAAAGGGAAAGTCCCTTCCATACATCATGCCACTGATGCCATGTGGACCAAGTGGATCTCTCTGATCACAGAGTGAGCTCAGAGACAGAATCCTGATCACCCAGGAATCCTGGAGATCCTCACAAACTGAGCTGAGTGTGAAAATATTGAACTGTCATCATCAGAAGGGGAGAAGGTGACATGTGCTGAGGAGGCTCCATCATATAATCAGCTCCCAGAAAATGAAAAGTGACACGCTGTCTTTGCTGTCCGTTCCTGCTGTATTACAGGGACCTTGGAAATGGAAAGCTGCCCTATGGAGTCCTATGTGGCAAATGGCAGAAGTTATTGAGGGAGACAAGCTGGATCAAGTCAGGTTGCAGAGCGAAAGCCATCCAGCTGGGTTTAGATTCTCTGAATGAGAGAGATGGACAGGCAGTGCTTGTTTTCTACACTGACTGTGGAATGTGGCAAATGCTCTGTGGGAGTGCCTGGAATGACGGAAAAAGACAAACTGGCAGCACAGAGGGAAACTCATCTGGACTGCTGAATTGTGGCAGGACATCGTTGCCCAGGTAGAGGAGTTGGCTGTGAAAGTGCATCATGTAGATGCACAGGGACCCAAAAGCTGGGCTAACAAGGAGTATTGCAAGAGCCAACAGGTACAATGTTGTTCAGGAATGGTGGAGGAAAAAGAGCACTTACGTTTACATTAAGGCACCTTTATCATCCTCTGCGCAGGGATCTTTCAAAGAAAGCACTATTTTAACACACCAGTATGCGTATTTCTAAACCTAATACTATCCATGCAAACTATCTAACAACACACTGCTATAACTAAATATTAACTAAGATATATTTTATAAAATTGGTGGGTCCACACAGTTCTTATCTATCTTATTTTAAACTTTATTAATAGAGTCCTTCACATGCATCTTTCTGCAGAAATTATCAGGTTTCTCTCTTCACTTCAGAGCCAGTCAAGGTCATCTTGCAGATCCCTTTGTAATGAGTGAGGCCTCTGTCTGGGAAGCTGCATCTGGCTTCTCTGTCAGTAATAATGCATGTTCTCCAGTAATCAGCCCACTGTAAGTAGGAAAGCAAAACAAAGAAAAGTCAAAAATCTTTTTCCTGTGCAATCAATTTCCAGGCCTTGCTCCCAGAGAGGTCCTTCTCAGACTATGGACCTATTCCCCGGAATCTGTGGAGGACCCCAGAGAAGGAAAAAATTATTCTAGGGGAGAAGCTCCCTGGGTGTGTTCCTGCCCCCAACTCCCGAAGGGCTGTCCATCCCCTGGCCCTGCCCTGCAGTGAGAACCTTTGGTCAGGGTGCTGCTTGCCCAGAGCCCAGTTCTGACACAGGGGTCAGTCACGTGGCCTGTTCCTGCTGCAGCCACAGGGATGGCACTGTGGGGTCAACAGGACTGTCACAGGTAACAGGACACCTTGGAGCTCCCACAATGCTCTGTTGCCATAAGCCTTAATATAGTTGTAGATTTTAATGTAATTTTATATAGTTTTATAGTCTTTTGCATTTAAAAGTAGTATATAACCCCTGTACCAAATACTTAAGCTAGATTTTAATCTCTGTGTCACATTCTTGAAGCCTGTTTCTGTGCTAAGGGGGAGATATTAGGCTGTGTTCAGATAGCTACTAGAACATGTTATAGTCAAAATACAATATTGTTTAGTCGTAGTATAGAGATGGGGTTAGAGGGTACTGGAANTCTGCTGAGCCCTCCTGAGTGCTGGGGCTGCTCCGGCAGCACCACAGGGGGAGAAACAGAAGCTGAGACAAAGAACTCTGCTGGTTTCTTTATTGAGGTCCTATAAACAGGGAGCTTGGATTGATAAATACATGAGGGTTTTGGATAAAAAAAAAAAAAAATTTGAAGCCCAGAACAGCAATAAAATGGAAAGAAAAATTCAGAGAAACAAAACAGTGTGGGAAAACAAAACAAAACAAAAAACCCGAGAAAAGTTATTCACAGCTTCTCCTGAGACATTGTGGGATAACTGGTGGGGTAATGGCAAACCTACTAATCTGAGGTAAGTTTTCAGATACTTTCCTCAAGGCATCCTTGAGCTCCCAGTTCCTCAGGCTGTAGATGAGGGGGTTCAGTGCTGGAGGCACCACCGAGTACAGAACTGACACCATGATGTCTAGAAATGGGATGGAGCTGGAGGGGGGCTTCAGGTGGGCAAATGTGCTAGTGCTGACAAACAGGGAGTCCATAGCCAGGTGATGGAGGCACATGGAAAAGGCTTTGTACTGTCCCTGCTCAGAAGGGATCCTCAGCACAGCCCTGAAGATCTGCACATAGGAGAAAACAATGAACACAAACCAACCCAATCCTAAACAAGTACTAACAGAAAGAAGCCCAAGATCCCTGAGGCAGGAATGTGAGCAGGAGAGCTTGAGGATGTGGGGGAGTTCACAGAAGAACTGGCCCAGGGCATTGCCCTGGCACAGGGGCAGGGAAAATGTATTGGCTGTGTCCAGCAGAGCAGTGAGAAAGCCACTGGCCCAGGCAGCTGCTGCCATGTGGGCACAAGCTCTGCTGCCCAGGAGAGTCCCGTAGTGCAGGGGTTTGCAGATGGACAAGGAGCAGTCGTAGCACATGATGGTTTTCTGTGCTCTGTTGTAGCACAGAAAACAGAAATATACTTGGGAAGCACGTCCTGCATAGGAGATGGTTCTGGCGACCCCGAGGGAATTGTGCATGGCTTTGGGCACAGTGGTGCAGATGGAGCCCAGGTCTGTGAGGGACAGGTTGAGCAGGAAGAAGTACATGGGGGTGTGCAGGTGGTGGTCTCAGGCTACGGTGCTGATGATGAGGCCGTTGCCCAGGAGGGCAGCCAGGGAGATGCCCAGGGAGAGCCAGAAGTGCAGGAGCTGCAGCTCCCGCGTGTCTGCGAATGCCAGGAGGAGGAACTGGGAGATGGAGCTGCTGTTGGACATTTGCTGCCTCTGAATATGAGCACCTCTTCAGGGAGAAAAAGGCAATGACTAGATACTGTAGAAGTCTCAGAAAAGAATCTATTCCAGACCTTATGTAAATGCCCCAAATCACCTCTTCTCCTTCATTTACAATCTTTTGCTTGTCCATTTTAGCACTTCTGGTGAGGGCTGGCTCAAACAATTCCCAGGAACAAGGGGAACTGCTGATGTTCTGGGGGATTCAGTTCTGCCATTCAGCAACAGACAAATATGAACTGGGAATGATGTTAGTTGAAGTACACCCATGATACTAAAAGGCTTCTCAGCGTTGCAACTCCCAATTCACCCCAGTGCAGTGCAGAGTGATGGGGAGGCTGTTTTGTTTATTTGTTTCTATTTACCCCACCACAGGGACTGGAATTTTTAATGCAGAAATCCTTGGCATTTATCCTCTATGGGAAGCCTTTTGTGTCCTCTGAGGTAAAGAGAACATCCCTTCCTGCAGTGTGGGGCAGACAGTGTGTCCATCAGCCCTGCTCTCAGGTGCGCCCAAGGCTGTCACCTCCTGGAGCTGCAGGGAAAAGGCACCCGGGTGTTCCCCTGGAGATAAACTGGACAGTGCTGAGAGCTGCTGACTCCAGTTTCCAAGTGCACATCTCCAAACTCCTCACCCTATCTCATTCTACCTCAGGGAGATCTCAGCTCTCCCCTCCCAGCCAGGGGCACGGAGGGCTCATTGCAGCCGCCTGCACACCCCTTGCAGCTCCCCTCCCATGGCCTCAGTGCTGAGATGCCTCCAGGAGCTGCCCCTGCATTGCCCTGCACCCACACACTCACCATGGCCAGCACTGCAAAGGTTTCTTCCCCAGTGAGCTCTCAGCCATCCTGCCAATGCTGAGCCCCTTTAAGCTCTGGCTGTGCCCTGCCCNCAATGCCAAGGGCAGGATGATGGGGTGGCACCTCCCAGGCTGCTGAGCAGGGACAAGGAGGCAATGAGGCCCCAGGGCTGCCAGGCTCACTTGTCTCCTCATGGCATCAGTGGCACCCACAGCAGCCATGGCCAAAGGCCTGCCCAGGTTTGCTCTGGCAGGGCCTTTCAGCTCCTGCACATCCCTCTGTGCTCTCCAGCCCAGGCTGCCCTACGGTGTCCTTGCCTTGCCCCTTTCCCTGCAGGCTGTTGTCATCCCCCTGGCTGCCCCACCTCGCTGGCACTTTCCTGCACTGGCAGTGCTTCCTCCTCTCTGGCTATTCCTTGACACAGAAAAGCTTGGGCTGATCTAGACTCCTTCTGAGGGATATGTTTCACCACATCACTTCATTTGGAGGGAAGTTCATTTTTCCTCAGGTCCAGCCTTACCTCCCCAGATGCCCTTGCTGATATTATTTCTTTCTCATTCTGTTTTCGACTATAAAGAAAAAAAGCTCTGAAACCACCACTGTTTAACTGCTGAACCTCAAGGAATCACAGGGTCATTCTGACATTGTGAGACCTCATGGAATGAAGGTCCCATTGTGACACTGCAGGGCCTTATTGGGCCAAAGGGATTATTGTCACTCTGTGGCACCCCATGGAATGATGGGGCCATTGTGACACTGCAGGGCCTCATGGAATGAAAAGAAACTTGAGAAACTGTGGAAACTCATGGAATCAAGGGACCATTGTGACAGTATGGAAGTCCATGGAACCAAATTAATCTTGGGACTCTGTAGGATCTCATGGTGTCATGGAGGAAATAGAAGGCTTAGACAGAGTTTATTAGAATAGCCGAGTCATTGAGCTGTGAGGTGCAGAAAGGACCCCCCTTGCTTTGTAAACTCCTTCTCAGAGAAGATCCTGGGTATGACTGCATCCAATCTTAGCCTCAGATTTATTCTACATTTTAAATTTAAGGAATTATATCACATTTCATGATAGTAAATCAGATATGTAACATGTATGATGTATTATGACAAATTAAGAGACAAAAGAACAGACAAGTGAACACATGAATGATCTTAATCAGAATTATTTACTACACTGTGCAAAAGATAAAAACCTATGAGTAGAATAAATTATAGCATCAAATAATATAGTGCACTGTATCAAAGCAATTGTATTAAAGCAGGTGTATCAAAGCTAGTAAAAAGAAACAATCATTAATTAAAGGTTGATGGAAATGACCACACGAATATGGGCAGATCTCTCACTTAACACTTTGGGAATAACCATTAAGAGGCGTCCTTACTTCATGGAGAAGCTCCACAGACTTCAAGGCAGTCTGTGGAAGAATCTGCCCTATCAAAGTTGGACTGGGCTTCAACAGCTACACAGTAAGAGATTGCTAGTCACGTATGTCCAGGCCAGTGAGCACCTTGTCTGTCAAATCCTGCTTCAAACAGCAGAGGGTGTATTTGAAGTTGGCTGAGCCAGGCTGGTTTGAGCAGAATCCAACCCCAAAGCAGCCCCTTGGTGCCAGCAGTAACTCAGCACAGAGAGCTGGCACTGTTTGCATTCTCTGACCCACATTCTGAGCCTTCCCAGGGTAGAACATCCTGTCCCAGCCCAGAAGGGTCTGCAGTGCCACAGTGGCACCGGGATGCCACGAGCTTCTGAAATGTCCTGGGGTTCATTTGGTTCCATGAGTCCCCACAAAACACAAAGACCTTTGGCTCCCCCCATGACATCTCACAGTGTCCCAGAGTGCCTTTGATTCCATGAGATTCCAGAGTGTCCCAAGGCCCCTTTGGCTCCATGAGATCCCACAGTGTCCCAGGTTCCCTTTTGGCTTCTGAAGGCCCTGCAGTGTCACAATGGTCTTTTGATTCCATGGTGTTCACCAGTGTCCCAGGGGACATTGGGCTCCAGAACTCTCTGCAATGTCACAATGGCCCGTTGATTCCAGGAGGTTCCAAAATACCTCAGGGTCCCTTTGGTTCCATGAGGCCCTCCATGGCAGAATTGCACCATGGTTCCCTGAGGATCCACAGTGTCCCAGGATTCTTTTGTTCCCCGAGGCTGTGCAGAGCACCAATGCCCCCTTGATTCCATGACATTCCGCAGTGTCCATGGTCCCTTCTTCCTTGGAAAGACTGTGCAGTATCACAACGTTCCCTTTGGTTCCATGGGGTTCTGGGGTGTCACAATGTCCCTTTGGTTCCAGGAGGTTCCACACTGTTCCTGCTGGAACACACATGGGTTGGTGTTGCCCCCCCTGCAGAGCTGCCTCCAGCTCTGGGGTCCCAGCACAGGAAGGACAAGGACATTGTGGAGCGAGTCCAGAGGAGGCAGCAGGATGATCAGAGGGATGGAGCAGCTGTGCTGGGAGGAAAGGCTGGCAGAGTTGGGATTGTTCAGCCTGGAGAAGAGAAGGCTTTGGGGTGACCTCATTGTGGCCTTCCAGGACCTGAAGGGAGTCAACAAGAAGGATGGAGAGAAACTGTGCACAAAGGCCTGGAATAACTGGAGTCTCACCCCTGGAGGGAGGGGTAGGAAACTTGGGAAACTACAGGGATATTGTGAGGTCATGTTGGGGGAAAATTTGAAGGGCCAAAGATAAACAGGAAGTGAATTTGGCCACTGCATTGAAAGATAACAAAAAATGTGTCCCTAAATCCATGAGCAGCAAAAGGAGGGCTCAGGAGAGTCTCCATCCTTGGCTGGATGCAGAGCCAGCACAGGGTCAGGGGAGGAGGAAAAGGCTGAGGGACTTAAGGCCTTCTTTACCTCAGTCTTTAACACCAAACCCAGCTGCCCTCAGGATACCCAGCTCCCAGGGCTGAGAGTTGGTGATGGGGAGCTGAGTGAAGCCCTCATAATCCAGGAGGAAACTGTCAGTGATGTGTTCTGCCAATGAGACCCCCACGAGTCGCTGGGCAAAGCCATAAGGGTGTTTCCCACCTAAAAGGTGACCAAGTTAAGCACTCACATCTCCTCCTTTCCAGAAGAGATGTGGGCAAGCTCTAGGAGGAGGTCGCCTCCCAGAAAGGGCGTATTCCCCAGAAGGGAGGACCCTTTCCCTGCCCTGCAGCACTCAATGACACCTGAGTATCCACAGGTTTTCACCTTTTAAGGGGAGGAGTGAAGTCCGACCTGGGAGGGGTTGGCTTCCNAACTGTGCACAAAGGCCTGGAATAACTGGAGTCTCACCCCTGGAGGGAGGGGTAGGAAACTTGGGAAACTACAGGGATATTGTGAGGTCATGTTGGGGGAAAATTTGAAGGGCCAAAGATAAACAGGAAGTGAATTTGGCCACTGCATTGAAAGATAACAAAAAATGTGTCCCTAAATCCATGAGCAGCAAAAGGAGGGCTCAGGAGAGTCTCCATCCTTGGCTGGATGCAGAGCCAGCACAGGGTCAGGGGAGGAGGAAAAGGCTGAGGGACTTAAGGCCTTCTTTACCTCAGTCTTTAACACCAAACCCAGCTGCCCTCAGGATACCCAGCTCCCAGGGCTGAGAGTTGGTGATGGGGAGCTGAGTGAAGCCCTCATAATCCAGGAGGAAACTGTCAGTGATGTGTTCTGCCAATGAGACCCCCCCGAGTCGCTGGGCAAAGCCATAAGGGTGTTTCCCACCTAAAAGGTGACCAAGTTAAGCACTCACATCTCCTCCTTTCCAGAAGAGATGTGGGCAAGCTCTAGGAGGAGGTCGCCTCCCAGAAAGGGCGTATTCCCCAGAAGGGAGGACCCTTTCCCTGCCCTGCAGCACTCAATGACACCTGAGTATCCACAGGTTTTCACCTTTTAAGGGGAGGAGTGAAGTCCGACCTGGGAGGGGTTGGCTTCCAAGAGGGTGTGGTTATGCAGATATTAGAGACCATAAAAAACGTGATCCCCAACCCTTGGTGTGCTGCATGCCTCGCACAGGCTGAGGCACCAGCGCATGCTGGTAGCAAAATTTCTTTGCTTCACAGGTTTTGGCTGTCTCAGAAATTCCAATCAAGAGCTATTTCTCACAAAATGTATTATGCCACTATTTGTATCTCTCTGTGTAGGAGGGATTACCCTCTCTAAATACTTTCAGTGAGTTCTGCATGTCAGTGCCTCTTACTTGCCAGAAATCATCAGGTTCAGTGGATCAAAACTGAGCCCACTTATTTGTGAAATAAGCAGTGAGAATAACCCCTCTTGTTTCAGATTGCTATTTCAACAATAACATGCTCATTTAAAAAAAACCTGCTCATTTTCAGTATTTGCTGAGTTTTTGGGCAGTCACTGAGGCTCTTATCCCTGGCTTGTCCCCCTGGTCTGGGATGGCAGGACAAGCAGTAAACTGACTATGCATCCTGGGTTTAAAATAAGCTCTTCCCAACCCAAACTTAAATGGGGGGAGGTCTGGCATGAAATAGTTACAGTACTTGGGATAAATTAATAAAATGGCAAACTTCACGCTACCTTTTAAGAGGCCAAGGTTGGCACCTTCACTGCTCATACAGGACAATTTCCACTTTCTGATCTAAGAATAGTTTAAAAACATGCAAAGGAATGACAGAATTCAGGGACTTCAGATTGCACAGGATGGATCAGATAATCCTAATAATAATATTCTAGAACTAAACAATATGAAATGTTATTGATATAAACAGGTCTTTTCCTTAGCAGTACAGATTAGAAACAAGTTAAAGAAAAAAAAAAATTAAAGAAAATAAAAAGAGAAAGCAAAAAGGGCAGCTGAGGACCAAAGTCCACTGACACCCTGCAGTAGAGGGACATCTCCTTTTCATTTGTATCCATAAAATGTAGTCCTGCTGCCAAAGCTACCATGTTGATCTACCCTATTTACAGCCACAAGAAGCCAGACCTGAACAATCAGGGCACTGCCAGAGCTGGAGGTGAAGGCACTGCTCTGTTGGTGGCATTCCCATGTCTGAATCCTCAGTAAATGAAGAAAATCTCCAATAGCAAGTAACAAAATCTTTTAGAAAAAAGTCAGATTTTTCTTTGGCTACCGCTGTAAATTTATTAAAGGGATTCACTATGTTGCTGGCAGAACCAGTTCCATGTCCGTGATGTCCTCAATGCTTCCTGGCTGGGGCTGCAACTCTCAGCACTTGGTGCTCTCAGGTGGCTCCTGTCACAGTGACTGCTGGGCTGGCCGTGGGCATCGGGGGAACGACATTGCAGGACGGAGCGGTTTTGTCTACAGTCAGGCCTGGGACTGCTGGACCAGCCACTGTCTTCAGGTCCCAGGGAGCTGCTGTGGGATGACTCTGATGTCACCTGACTGTCAGGGCTGGGGCTGCTCGTCTCCTGTGAGGGAGATTCCAGAGACTGCTCTGATTGTGCCTGTTGGTTAGTGTGGAGGTTGCTGGTCTCCAGTGCTAAAGATCCAGGGGACAGCCCCGATGGCACCCAGCTTCTAGTGCTGCTGGTCTGCAATGCTGGAGATCTGGGAGACAGCCCTGATAGCTCCAGGCTGCCTGTACTGGGGCTGATGGTCTTGCATTCCGTGAGCTGTCACAAGGCTCCGATTCTGACTGTCTGGCCATGCTGGGGCCAGCAGGCTCCAAGTCATCCCTGGAAGCTACAAGGGCAAGCAGGAATGTCAAGGATTCCCCAGGCCCAGGGCAGGATGTGCCAGAGCCATGCCCCCAGCCCTCCTGGAGCAGACAAGCTCTGCCAAGCCCACCCTGGGCACCTGCTGCCAGCCCCTGTGGGAGAACACATAACATATGCAGAACGGAATGTCACCTTAACAGATGGACAGAGGAAGGTTGCAACGCCACAGCTTTCCCAGATCCCACAAACCCACCATGCTGCGGACCCTGTCTGTTGAAGTCTAAACAGTTCTGTGTTGTTGCACTCTCATTGTACCGGCCTTGGTTTAAAAAGGTTTGTTGTCACCCCTTCCCAGTTTCCCCTCTCCCTGCGTGGACACGCTGGCCTGTAATGCAATCCCCAGCTCCCCTCCATGTCGGCTTCTTCCCAGCTTTCACTCCGACCTTGGTATCCGGGTTTGACTCTCAGCTCCTATGTCTGATGGTGGCTCTCTCTGGTCAGCTCACTCCTCCCCTGACCTTGCCCAGCAACCCCCCGAGCCACATAAAAATCCTTGCAGTCACTTAAAATAAATGGCTCTTTTGCTCCATTTTCACCCTACAAAGAGTGAGGTGTGCTGGAGTCCATTATTCCTTGGTCACCACCATCAATAAGTCAGTTTTAATAAAGTTTTTTAGAAGGTTAGATTAAATAAAGATTCATAAGAATGGATGCTGAAGGACAACAGGAAAGATGGGTTTGGCAGTTTGTTTAGTTGGCTAAGCATATTGGTTCACAGTTGGAAAGGTTTCTTACAGTGACATTGGAATTTTTATGTTCTTTTGCATTTTGTTGTGTATCTCTTACTTGCTTTCCTGTATCCCCTGAATAATTGATCAAAGTTTTTCTCCAGTTTTCATTTTACAGAAACAAAATGAAAAGGGGTGAGACATGGGAATATGAAACTGGATTATTAACAATAAAGCTGGAAGGCTGAGCAAAACAGGTTGAGTGGCAGGGGTCCAGCAGGAACCCCGAGGATGATAAACTTAATCTTGTCTCAAGACACTGACCCTGTCCCCAAACCTCCAAAGAATCTATTTGCATTTGACAAGACTTGCAGTTTCTGTGTATTCCTTGCCCTATGTTGAAACCTGTTTTGCAATATCCTATTGTTCCCCCTTGCCTTGTGTTCATGAATATTGGATTAACCCTGGTCACCTTCTCCCCCATAGTTAACATAATGTATTCTCTTACTTCCCATGTTCCATCCCCCATTTAGCATAACCTGGTCTCTTAATGATAATATTCTACCTACTAAGCTATATACATACAAACATGTATATAATAAAGAGATTTTGTTCATGTCCCTGAGAATGGAGTCTGTATTACTGACCATTACAGGCCACCAGAAGAAACACCTGGATGGAGCAGCTGAGATTTTAGAGTCAAAAGCCAGCAAATCCCTTCTTCCCAATAGATTTCCCATGTCAGTCTGTGTCCCCATGGATGTTCCCCCTCCTGCATTCACCAAAGTGCTTACAGGGATCCAGGATGATGAGGAGACCACCAGCCTCGTATCTTCCCAACGTGGATCACTGCGAATGTGGGTCACCAGCTCTATTCCCAGTGTGAGTCCTCCGATGCGTGAAGAAGTTGAAGCACCAGAGAAAGCTCTTCCCGCAGTTGGGACACTCATAGGGCTTCCCTTACTGGTGGATCCTTTGGTGTGAGGTCAAGGTAGAGCTCTGGGTGAAGCTCTTCCCACACTCCTCACACTTGTAGGGCCTCTCCCCGGTGTGGATACGCCGGTGGGTGACAAGGTTGGAGTTACGGTTGAATCTCTTCCCACAGTCGGTGCAGCGGAAGGGCCTCTCCCCTGTGTGTGTCTGCTCATGCCTGAGGAGATGTGAGCTGGTCTGAAACCTCTTCCCGCACTCAGAACACTTGTAGGGACGTTCCCCAGTGTGGAACATCTGGTGGCGGACCAAGGTGGAGCTCTGGTTGAAGCTCTTCCCACATTCCCTACATGTGTAGGGACGTTCCCCAGTGTGGATGTGCTGGTGGCGGATCAGGTTGGAGCTCAGGCTGAAGCTCTTCCCACATACCAAGCACTTGTAGCGCTTCTCCCTGCTCTGAACCTGCTCCTGCCCCAACAGGGCCAAGCTCTGGCTGAAGCTCCGGCTGCCTTCCTGGCACAGGGTGGGTCTTTCCTCCTGGCAGCCCCCTGGGCTGGGTTTGGAGCCCCTCCTGCTGGGGGATCTCCGGGGCTTTCCCTCCCCACTGACTCCTTGCCTGGCAGATGCAGCACAACACAGGGGCAAAGGGACACTGACTTCCTCCTCACCTGCCTGGGGGGCCCACGGCATCATCCTCTTCCTCGCAGCCTTTTCCATCTGGGCAAGCTTGGAAATTAGAAATCCTGGTTTGGGGCAAAAAAAAAGTATTAGCCCATTGGATGGAGGGTCCTCTTCCCAAATCCATCTCAGTAGTCATCAGTCCCTTGGTTTGAGATAATTTGTAGGAGCAGAGACTTTGGACACTGCTGTCCTGGGACAAAAGTCTCCTCCCTGAGATTTAGTACTCTTGGTTTCTGCAGTGTACAGAGAGACCAAATTCACTTGGATGTAGGGGGAAAAATAGCTTTTTACCAAGAAGAAATGCTGGCAACAAAACTCAAAAAAACGGGTTAAACAAACCCATGAGGAGAAACTTCCCCAGTGTAGCCCACCAGACCCAACTGAGATGGTGTCCGGCCTCCCCCACCTGGAAAAACAGACATGGCCTCAGGACAGAGACGGGATGGCCCCCCTTCCNCAGCCCCAGAACTGGGAGGGACCCTCCTCCGGGTGGCTCCTCCGGGGCTTCCAGGAGCTTTGGGCTCCTCCTGCCACAGACTGGGGGCAACTGGGATCATACTGGCAGAGACTGGAAGTGACTGGGAGCAACTGGGGAGTGTCTGGAACCATCCTGGGGTAACTGGCACCATACAGGGAGTGACTGGAACTATGCTGGTGGGGAACTGAGACCACACTGGGGACAACTGGGAGTGACTGGCTCTATGCTGGGGGCTACTGGGCATGACTGAGACCATGCTGGGACAGACTGGGGTCATACTGGGACTGTACTAGGGGCAACTGAGTTGCAACTGGGATCAAACTCGAAGGACCAGGGAGCAACTGGAACCAGGCAGGGATAAACTGGCATCATACTGGGCTCACACTGGGAGCAGCCAGGCCCATTCTGGGGGTGACTGAGATCATACTGGGGGTGATGGAGACCAGTTTGGAAGTAACTGGAATATACATAGTAAGAAGTGAAATCATGCAGGAGGCTTACTGGGACCACACTGAAAGTGACTGGAAGGGGCTATGAGCAATTGGGATAATGCTGGAGGGAACGGGGAACATGCTGGAAGGAACTGGGAGGAACTGGGAGTGACTAGAACTGCCACGTACTACGAACACAACTGGGGCATTGGAATCATACTAGGAGCAACTGGGCCCATACTGGGGTCCATACTGGGAGTGTCTGTAACCATACTGGGGGTGACTAGAATCACATTGGGAGTGACTGGGATCACCTGGCAGTGACTGGGTCTAAACTGGGGGCATCAGAGAGTGACTGAGACCCTCCTGGGGGAAACTGGGATCCCACTGGGAGTGACTGGCACTATACTGAGGCCAATTGGGATCATGTAGGGGCAAGTGAGACACAGTGGGAGCAGCGGGGCTCATATTGGGAGTGACTGGGCTCATGCTGGGAGTGACTGGGCTCTGGGAAGCATAGGATGGGCAGGACGGGGAGGGCAACCCCCCTCCCCCTGCTCTGCATTCCCAAAATCCTTGTTCCCAGTTCCTGCTCTGGCCCTGACCAGCAGATTCACTCCAGGACCCCTTTCCCCAGGGACTCTTCCCTGCCCTCTCCCCCCTTCCTGCCTCTGAAAATCCACACTTTGGAGCCTCATCCCTTTGGTTTATCCTTCTCTTCCCTATTGTTATGGGGATCCCCCTGAACATCGTTTTCCTGAGCACTGGGACCCCCCTGCCTGGCCATTCCTGGTTTTCCAGACCCCAGACCCCCTTTCTTTGACTCCAGGATCCTCCTGCCCCACCTTCCTGCCCATCCTGCCTCTCCCAGTCCCTAGATCCCCCTTTTCTTTGACCCCACGGACCCTCAGGCCCCCCTTCCC